>CAJQZN010033481.1:0-12999 GCA_907164685.1 Colias eurytheme
CAAAAAATCAAACTGAATTTTTCATACGAATTACCATAGGTACATTAAAAAGTTTTTCTAATTAGGTCCCTGATAGCTTATTTGACGCTTGATGTTTGTCATTTTAACTGACAGGAGCCGTATTATGACCTCTTATTCCCAGTCAGTTTACGCCGTGAATTGAACTGACTGGCAAATTCATATTATACTATAATTAACCATGGCTAGTTATTGCGTTCTTAATATGAATTTAGAATAGAATAAGAATAATTATTCTTCTTATTCTTATTCTAATATGAATTTGCCAGTCAGGGGCCAGGGCCTTTAGCCAAACGTCAAAAGTCAAAACGCAAAGGAATAGAATCCGCTAGCGATAGTTCAGTTCACGGCGTAATCTGTCTGGAAATAAGAGGTCATAATACGGCCCCTGGTTATCTAAACAACATAACCTGATATTGTGAAAACAGCCGATAGTATTTTTATTCGCAAAAGATTTGGACAAAGCCAGAGTCCGACATAGCATAATAAAGATGTAATTATTTGCATATATTATTATCAATACAGTGTCAAAGATTAGTCATAAATTTTCTTGACTATCTTATAGAGAACCTATTAAACCTAGTGACACACCTAGACTTTAAAAAAATCCTGTTTTGCTCAGAGCCATAATATTTTATATACATGTTAGTAGTATAAAATATGTTATAAATATATAGAAAAAACCTTTTAATATATGGCAATGTTACTTTATTAAGTATATTTCCACTGAAAATTATAGTCCGGGATACATCGCCCATTTTTGCAAGTGATTACTATCAAGCTAATTTTTCGTGAGTAGCTTTATTTTGATGAGATGCCCAATAATTTCATGTATAAAACTCTCGATTGTGGTAGCTTACAGAGGTAACAAGGATAAAAATTTTTGATTTGACGGTTCTCAAATATTTATTACGCAATTTGTAGGACAATATGTCTGTTGAATTATATAAGTATTAAATAAGTGAAAATAAAAAAATCAGCTGGTTAGTAATCATTTATGATGACTTCGTTATCGATACACATTGGAAAGGGGGACTCTTTGATCAAACCATAGATTTTGTAGGACAAATATTTTTTCGAATAATTTAGATAATTATCTTGAGATTGAACAAAAAAAAACATTCAGTTAGTAATTAATATTTGAGAACCATCAAATCAAAATATTTTATCCTTGTTTCCTCTGGTAGCTACCACAATCGAGAGTTTTATACATGAAATTATTGGGCATCTCATCAAAATAAAGCTACTCACGAAAAATTAGCTTGATAGTAATCACTTGCAAAAATGGGCGATGTATCCCGGACTATTATGCTAATGTATTTAATATATTCGTTGATAGCTCAAAATATTATATAACTTTAGATTATAATCTAGCTATTTATTTTGCAAATTTCAATTAAATCGGTTTATTGATTTATGGGTAATAAACTTTTTCTTTGTAATATAATTAAACCTACTATATCCTATTCTATCCTACTAATTATTAATATTATAAATGCGAAAGTTTGTGAGGATGGATGTATGTGTATGTATGTTTGTTACACTTTCACGCAAATACTACTGAACCGATTACAATGAAATTTAGCACACATATTGAGGGTAACTTGGATTAACACATAGTATAGGTTCTATCCCAGAAATCCTACGGGAACGGGAACTGTGCTTGTTTTTCTTTGAAAACGCGGGCGGAAAAGGCGTTATTTTCGTTACAGAATTTCTGAATTCGGTCTCCACGCTCAAGGCCTGCGATAGAAGCCATGCAATAAATATTAAAAAAAAATAGATATTAAGTAAAAACAGTGCGACACGAGACTTCTATATATTAGAACAACATATTAATTGACACATTAATGTAAGTATATATCTATTTCTAAACAAATATGTTTTGTAAACAATGTTTTATGTGTCGTTAAATTTCTAGAACTGATACTATTCAATGAAGGAAATTAGATTTTCTTGCATCTTATTTTATTACTTTATATTGCAAACTAATCTTCAACCCGCGGCTCTGCCCAATTTCAATTAAAATTCAAAAATTCAGTTGCGTAGATTTAAGCATCTAAGCATACATACAGAAAACGGGAAGAGACTTTGTTTTATACTATGTAGTGATGATGATGATCATCAGTTGTCATGGGAAATAAAAAAAATACAATTACTCATTAAAAAACACTTATTATTAATATTGATAATTAGGTGATAAAAATGAAATATGTAACATATAAATAAAAATGAATCCCTATTTCCCTTGGTCACGGCATCACGTGCAAATAGCTGGATTGATTTCGATAATTCTTCTTATATTGTGTTCGTTATCATCAGAAGACGGATCTTATGAAAAAAAAATTGAGCCAAAAATGAAATAAGTACCTAAACTTAGCGGCTATGCTTAACGCATTTTTCGTAAAAATGATGAAGAAGATAAATACACATTCTTTAAACAATTTAAGGCTGTATTGAATAATTCGGTTACGAAACTGTGACGTCACGATCAGCCGGATGTACAGTATGCAAATTAAGTTGAGAATTCATTGGAAAAACCTCTTTGGTAGCTTGTATTTGGCTTCAACTTTGATTATGCAAAACGTTGTCCTGCGAATATTGATAAATCATAATATTGTAATCGTATTTTTTATAATATATGTATAATATAATATATAATCTATAGATACTAATATTATAAAGCTGAAGAGTTTGTTTTTTTGTTTGTTTGAACGCGCTAATCTCGGGAACTATTGGTGTGATTTGAAAAATTATTTCGGTGTTAGATAGCCCATTTATCGAAGGCTAGAGACTATTTATCTTCACTCTAAGACCAACATACGCGGAGCCACGCGGGTGAAACCGCGGAGCGTAGCTAGTTTTTTTATAATGTCACAAAATGTTATTTATTGATGGATCTTTTGACATTTTTATGATTTTTTTTTTCAAACTCAAACATTAATTTATTCAATTAGACTTCTTCTAGCACTTTTGAATCGTCATTACCTACATATTTTTAACATTTACCACCGATTCAGAAAGCAGTATCTATGGAGAAGAACCGGCAAGAAACTCCATAGTTCAAAATTGTAAATATCGTTCTATACAATATTTTTTGTATATATATGTTTAATTAATCACATATTTGTATAGTGACTATCGAAAAACGTTCAAACAATGTAGGTATGACATCATATCAAATATTATGTGAATAAGACATAAACGCGCTTGGAGTACGAGTCCCAAAAAATTGTATTGAAATAATACTTTTTTAATCATATTGTGCGTATAAAATAATATTACAGTAATAAAAATTGGTTATTGATATAATTATAATGATAATAAATGCTAACCTATGAACTATTCTAGAAAAAAAAATTATTTGGCAAGATTCAAAGATACCAAAATCATCGCCTTACTCCATGACGTAGCGGTATTGCCATGACGCGACCTTGAAATTTTACTCTCAACGCGTCTAAAGAAGTTTCACTTCAAAATCGATAACAATATCGATGTAAAATCTTTAAAACTAAATCTATACTAATATTAAAAAGCTGAAGAGTTTGTTTGTTTGTTTGAACACACAAACAAAAATAATTTCAGTGTTAGATAGCCCATTTATCGAGGAAGGCTATAGGCTATATATCATCACGCTAAGACCAACAGGAGTGGAGCCACGCGGGTAAAACCGCGGGGCACAGCTAGTATATAATAAGAAGGTTTAATCATATACATTTTAGTTTAAAAATAGTAATATCCTAACCTTGATTTGTAACTCAAACTAACCACAAAGGATTCGAATATATTTTTATGAAGCGGTTTCTATTGTGGTTTACATTAATAATTATTTTGTCAATGATATAAAATATTTGTAAAATTATATTATGTACTCTATAGTATTATGTTAAGCACTCGAGCATATAACCTAAAGTACCTAAATTCGACTAATAAAGGTTAATCATGTATATATAAATATTTCAGGACAATTTTCACACACGGTACGATCTGATGACTGATCCCATACTAAGCTATCGCTTGTGTTATGAAAACCAGATGGCTGATGCATATATAATTTTAAATAAATACTTATATAGATAATTAACACCCAGACACAGAACAAACATCTATGTTCATCACACAAATATTTTCCCCGGGTGGGAATCGAACCCACGACCAGTGACTTGGAAGGCAGGGTCACTACCAACCAAGCCAACCGGCCAGTCAGTATATATTTTTCTAACACAAAAGGAAGGCTATTTACCCGCAGTTTTATTAAATATCCATACGTAATATTATTAATTAAAATATGTATGTTTGTATACGTTAAGTTGTTATACTAAAATAGTGTTCCATTTTGATTATTAGTGTATATAAAAATCTGTAGAAAAGGAAATATATATCTAACTGAATGCTATGTGTCATAGCTGTAACTGCTAAGCCTATAATGCATTATTGGACGACGCGTTTGGCGCAGTGGTAAAGTAACTGCCTACTGAGCCGACGGTCCCGGGTTCGATCCCCGGTCAGGGCAAATATTTGTGTGATGAACTCAATTATTTGTTCTTGGGTCTGGGTGTTATTATCTATATATGTATTTATTAAATATTATATTTATCGTCGCCTAGTACTTGAGCTTACTGTGGGACTAGGTCGATTTGTGTAATAATGTCCTATAATATTTATTTATTTATTTATAATTTTTTGCATAATGATAGCAATCTATAAAATGACGCAAGTTGAGGATGAATATTTCTGACAATGTAAAAAGGTAACTCGGTAATAACTAAATTATTACCTCGATAAACAAATAAATTTCCTTATAAGGAAAACGTAAATAAATCGTCTTCTATTTTGCTGTTTTAGGAAAACTAAATCTTTACTTATTTTCTCTCTGTACAACCGGTTGTCTGGAAGAAACCGCTATTAAGCAATAAGGCCGCCGTTTGTTACAATATATGTGTAATTCTCAATTTTTAATTTATTCAGAGCAATAAAACATAAATAAATAAAATATATCTATCTATTATCACTACATAGTACAAAACAAAGAAGCTGTCTGTCCGTCCCTATGTATGCTTAAATCTTTAAAACTACGCAACGGATTTTGATGTGTTTTTTTTTAATTGAGACTGGTTCCCGATCTAGGTTTTAATATATAATTTGTTAAGTTTTAAACAAAGTGAGCGAAGCCGCGAAGCGAAAGCTAGTTGATCTATTGTGTATTAATTGTGTATGTGCCTCTATTATGGCTGTTCCCAATATCGTATCTATCTTCGGTTTGACCCTACTAGAGATAGAAAATGCTATCTATCTTTTGTTTTGGCGTCCCAATAAGCTTACTAGCGATAAGCTAACCTATCTCTGATCTCTATCTATCGTCTGGAGGACTAATCCGTTCCCAATATCGTATCTATCTTACGATAGATAGAACTTTACTAGCTATCGGAGATAGCTGTCTATCTATAACCGTAGTTTGAATATTGGAAACGGCCATTAGAGTAGGGGCAGTTGCATTTTACACCTCTTTAAGTGACCAATTTTTGTTCACTTTTCTTTACATACAAAATCGTTATCCTCGTAGTCTTCTGTGACAACCCAAAATTTTTCTTTTGTTTGTCTACACCGGGAAACGAACATAGGACTTCTTTATTATACGATGTTTTACAAGAAATTATTATGAACTAGCTTCCCGCCCGCGGCTTCGCTCGCTTTGTCTAAAACCTAATAAATTATATACTAAATCTTCCTCTTGAATCATTCTATCTATCAAAAAATTTAAGCATGGACATAGGGACAGAGAAAGCAGCTTTGTTTTATACCTACTATGTAGTGATATAAAATAAACTATTATTTTGTGAACATCTAAATGCATTCATCTGTTCTCAATATTTCTCATTATTGGTAAAATAATGTACAAAAATTATTACACAACTTTTTTACCTTTCTATTAAAAATGTCTTCATTTGTATTGATTTCCAACTTTTATATATTATGATAAAAAGTATGAAAAATATTTATTTTTCTATGTTCAAATAAAAAATAATGTAATTCACAATTTTTTAACTATACGAACACCACCATTTTTAAAAAAACATATTCTGAGTTACCACATAAAAATTCTAAATTCAACTTTTTTTTTACTTATAACAAATATTCTTAATTTAAAAATACATTAAATTCAACGTAAATGAATAGATTGTATTGTATGCTATAAATTTATACAATCTAATAATCATACGAGTATAATAAAAGTTTAATTAACTACCTGTCGTAAAATTAATACAATAACAAAAACCGCTGAGCCGATTGCAAAAGTTCTGCCTAATTAGTAGGTTACGGTAACGTAGGTCATAAGGTTATACTTAAGCTTACGATAAACATCGGCAACGAATCTGTGATAATATCTTTAATCTTTTTATTTCAAAACCTTATATTATAATATTATTATTTTTAAACTTCATAAAAAAATATTTAAACATTTATTTTTTAATACTTAATTTACTTTTAAAAATAACTATCTATATTTTATCTATCACGTATTTAAAAACATAGACAATATCAACCCTTAATTATTATTTTTGTTTATTTAAACAACATTAAACATTTTACTTAAAAAAACTATTTATAAAACTATATTTTATCTGTCACGTATTTAAATCAACACAATCTCACCATTTATTACAATTTTTTTATTTTAACAACATAAAAAAAATATTTACGTTCAAACTTAAATATTTTACTTAAAAAGACTACATTTTAAACTATATTTTATCCGTCACGTATTGAAATATTTTATCTGTCACATCTATTAAAAAAAAAACACAGACCGCAATCCAAAACCTGGCCGCAATAAAAAAAGTAACAGAAAAAGAAAAAAAAATTCAAAAATGGAACTCACATGCGACGTCACGTTCCTCAACCACACAACACAACACACTACAACGTCCACCGTGAACAATCTGTATTTAATACTTTTGTGACGTCACACGAAATCCTTTGAGTCAAACGAGATAACAGCCTGAGGTAAGCTTACGCCTTTCTTATATATACGATGGTTTATGAAACATCGTTTGACCTTTGCAGCGGTGTCGACGCTTTAAAATCGACGCCGTTTATACGCGGTTAAAAGTATGCGCTGAAATTAAAACTTTTTAAGCTTGTTTTTGTGAAAAATGTACAGAGTATGTAAGGAAGATGATATAGGAATGTTTGTATTCGATTTTAAAGGAATTTTCCCGAGTTCTTTTATATATATAGATAATGAATTTAAAACGAGAATTGCATTGTTTCTTGGCGAGTCGTGCTGTATTTTGATTATATATATGAATATTGATTCAATGAATAAATATATTACGTATATTCTTTGTATTTTATAAAAATGGTGTAGTAATATTGACTTGCTCTTATACCTAGGTTAAGAATGACAAATTTTCAAGTTAATTTAATAAAATACAAACATATATTTTATGGTGAGAATTATTTTGTACCGAATAATGTTTGTAAAAAACAAAACATTCAAATATTTTTATTTTACTATTCCTATGTTTTTCTAATTAAAAACAGGTTTATTTATAATAGACCGGCTTTAAAGTTAATGTTATTTTTTCTCTAAGCCTATATTTAGTAGTTATGCTGAATATCAGCGTTGACATCTCAGTTTTTTGGGCAGTTGTCAGTATATGCTGTTAAATTATATTACAAACTATACACTGTTTTATAACTATAGATAACTATAGAGATATGTACAAGACTTTTAAAAAAATAATTTAATGTCGGCTTAGAATTAATAAATACGTTATGAAATGTAATCCATTTTAATTTTTGACACATATTAATAACCTTACAAGTGCAATAATACAAAAACATGTTTAAATTTGATACTCAGTGAAGTCAAACACAAAATACATATATCTTAAAGTTTTTAACCCCATACCCCACAATGGGGTATGGGACTTAGGACAACATGAAATTACTAATTTTATTTTATTTTTAATTATTGTATTATATTATTTATTGGAAATATATGTACTAGATATATATCTATGATCTATATCTGGATATATATGTACTAGATATATATCTATCCATATGGATATAATTAGTGTACAATGTTTATATACTAAAATCTAATAAATTATATACTAAAACCTTCCTCTTGTATCACTCTATCAATTAAAAAACCATCAAAATCCGTTGTTTTAAAGATTTAAGCATACATAGGGACAGAGAAAGCGACTTTGTTTTATACTATGTAGTGATACACACAGGGATATAAGTTTATTGTTTACTACTTTCCGCCCGCGGCTTCGCCCGCGTTTTCAAAGAAAAACCTGTTCCCGTAGGATTACCGGGATAAAACCTATCCTATGTCCTTTCTCGGGTATCAAAATATCTCTATACCAAATTTCATGCAAATTGGTTCAGTAGTTAAGGCGTGATTGAGTAACAGACAGACAGACGAGTTACTTTCGCATTTATAATATTATAGTATGGATTATCTATCCTTGTAATAAAATAAACTAGTAAGTATATCTGAATATAAAACCTGTTTTATTGATTTGGATTAGCTATTTAGGTATATTATGACCTGAAATGACCTATCAGTACCTACTGCTTAATGATATAGCTGCAGTAGAGTTTGTTTGAACGTGATAATCTCAGAAACCACTGGATCGATTATAATAATTCATACACCGATTGAGAGGTAGGTACGTGATCTCCGAGTCCTATATACATACTATGTACCACAAGCGGAACCAAGGCGAGTATTTTTTATAGACACACTTAGTTGTGATTCGCGCTAGCGAAATATAAAATGTTTAGTGAAATTATGCAAAAAATTGTTAAAAATAAATAAATTTTGCATTTGAATTTGAATTGAATTGGAATAAAATAATATAAATATACTTACCTCCATCTTATCACGAGAAATAATAAACTTGATCTTGTAAATTTCTCCAAACATTAGTCAAACTAGATGTTGTTTATCCACACAATTCCGGAGGTTGTCACGTACAAACAAACAAACTGTTTTATTATTATAAATATCGCGAACGATACCGCGGGTTAGAGCTAGTTAATTACAGATTTATTGATCGTAAAACAAGGGCTAAAATGTCAAAGTCTATAAAATTAATAATTGCATACGTATTGTCCGATTGAGAAAGCGTAAAGAGCATGCATACATACGAACAGACTACATAACTCTTATTTCCTATATTAGCTGTGCCCTGCGGTTTCACCCGCATTGCTCCGCTCCTGTTGGTCTCAGGGTGATGATATAGTATAACCTTCCTCGGTAAATAGGCTATCTAACACTGAAATAATTTTTCAAATGCACCAAAAAATGTGTTAATTGTGCTAAATTTCATTGTAATCAGTTCGGTACCTAGTATTTGCGTGAAAGAGTAACAAACATACCTCTACACATACATCCATCCCACCTGATCCATCCTCACAAACTTTCGCATTGCTACATTAGTATAAAAAAAAGTCGCTTTCTCTGTCCCTTTGTATGCTTAATTATTTAAAACTACGCAACGGATTTTGATGCGGTTTTTTTAATAGATAGAGTGATTCAACAGGAAGGTTTTAGTATATAATTTATTAGGTTTTAGCCAAAGCGGGCGAAGCCGCGGGCGGTAAGCTAGTTTATAATATTAGTAGGATAGGATAGGATATTGTTTATCGTTCATATATTATTTTGGTTACTTACCTACTTATACTTGTAAATGATCTTATAATAGAGACATGTGACGGTGACTCTACATTTCGATCGATTATCGATTTATCTACATTTCTCTACAAAAAATGTTTTTAATATTTCCTAGTGTTTTCTTATCATTTGATATTATGACCATGTTTATTGTTATTCGTTATAAACAATTATATTCTTAGATATTGTATATTTTACGCTATCTATTGCTAAGTAAAACTTGTAACGCGAAAACTGTAAAGGTGGGAACATAATCATAGTATATGTTTGTTATTAACACGTTTTTATTTACTTCACCTGTATGCTTGTATGTAACCGACATGCTTCAACCGGTGCGTAGTTTTAATAAAACAAAGGGAAGCGACTTTGTTTTATACTATGAGCTATGTAATAATAGTTGAATATATTTTATTTAAGTTAGGGATAGGATTTTTCAATCCTTGCTTAAAACTCATCCGTCCAATAAAGTATTACACGATAATATTAACGTCACTTGTAGAATGTCAAATGCAGGTAATTAGAATACATTTTTGAAATGGCAGTTTAATACATTATTCAACGAATAAGTTTTAACCAAAGATTTAAAAATCAGCCCTTATTTTCTAATATGATACTGATAATACATGGTGACAGGTGAAGATAATATAATTTATAGATAATGATCACGAAACTTGTTAATTTAACTGCTTTTATACCTATGTGTAAATAAAATATATAAGTGAATGAAATCATCATCATCATCATTATCAGCCCATATATATATGTTCCCACTGCTGGGACGGTGTGGGTTGGCGGATGACACATATCGTCGAACTTTTTGAATGAAATATCGAGTAAAAATAAACAAAAAATCGATGCACAAATATTTTGCTATTAAAAATATATTTAATGGCTGACAGGAAATGTAGAAATTCCTATATGACCTTATTTAGTTAAATTTACGATAAAATTTTCTACGTATGAAAGTAATATAGCGTAAGAGATGGCGGTAGGTAAATAAGATTGAAATAAATGAATAATACGTTAAATGAATGAATGAATTTTCTAATTTTAATTTTCAAAAAGTTAATTAATATCAAATCTGTATACTAATTAATGTATATTTTATTGATAAAACTCTAAATTTTTTTGTAGCAGTGCGTGTATTTATTACTAGCTTTCCGCCCGCGGCTTCAGATATAACCTATCCTATGTGTTAATCCAAGTTACCCTCAATATGCGTGCTAAATGTTTATTGTAATCGGTTCAATAGTATTTGCGTACACATACACATACATCCATCATCACAAACTTTCGCATTTATAATACCACAGACTAATAATAATATACTACGTATAATACTATTATTATATGATAGTAAGAATTCGGCGCTACGCACATTATTTGTTATAGTGCTTTAAGATGGATCATTCAAATGCTGTTTTGAATGAATCAATAGTAATGAGACATTCCAATGGTCAGTATATTATTTATGGTTTATTTTTCGCTTACTTACTTTTACTGAGATTCAATATTATAGATATTATTTACTGTTATTTTTGTGGAGCGATTTCAAAATTTACTTCATATAGCTTACTACTTGGGTAAATTCTGACTGTAAAATATTGAATTTCCATAAAACCAACTCAAAACACAGCCACAACACCAATTTTATTGATACAAAATATACAAATCAATATTGTTCACCGACTCTCAGACTATACAAGGTCAACATGATGATTTTGTTATTCCAAATGACGATAGGACAAGAAAGCAATACTTGTATCGATGTTTTTATACAAATTATACGTCCCACGAAGTCTAGTCATTTTTAATGCATTGAGAATGTTTTTATTTTATTTATATACCTTTGTCACATTCTTTTAAAGGAGAGGTAGATAATCGTGTACCTACACTTGAATAATGAATTTACTTCCACCCGTGGCTTTTTCGATAGCTTCATATGTTATCACAATTTTCTTTTTAAAATAAAATAAAAATTTAGAGATCCTGTCGTAGATTATAATATTATTATGGTTACAACAATATTGGTAGTTATAGATTTCGCCGGATTCGCAATAATATCATTTAGGCCGTTAAACAAAGCCATTTAATAACAAGGCTAGGCGTTTAATTAAATGTCTGATGTTAGATATTTAGTCAAATGCAAAACATAAATTTTATTTATATATTTCTCTTTAGAATGCACATAAATTTTATATTTTTGACACAATATAATAAATAATCAAAATAATAATAAATTAATAAGCCGGAGTTATTCACTACACCGCCGCGAGGCGAGATACTTCCCCCCCCCATAAATTACATAAATTAGCTACTAAAGAATATAAATTAAAAAAGTAAGTATTATTACTAAGCCCAAAACCATGGAACTTAAACAGGAAAGTTAGCATTTCGCATAGCAACACTTGCTAAGCCGAAAATGGTTAAATTATGCAAATTGTGTCACCTACACTAGGTCCGGGTGGTACGGGCAGACAAACTCATGGCTTAGGTATTTTAGTACTTTTCGATAACAAAGGTTAAGTACATGTTCCTGTGTCAAATTATTGGATGGGATGTTTATTAAGCTGTGTAGAAAAAAAGTTGTGTGTGAAAATATGTACTTGAAAATTTAGATTTATTGAAATGTTACCTATTAATTTTAGTTGCGTAATTTGAACAACCGGTAAAAATCATCTTTTTAAATAGCAATTTACTTGATTAATTATATTTTAAGCAGATCTAAACTTGACCCGAAATGAAAACAAATTAATTTCCAATAGTGAAAGAATTTTCAAAATCGGTTCATCCGTTTCGTAGCTAATTAAAATTTTCAAACAGACAAAAAACATTTCCTCTATATAATTTGTAAAGAATTATTGATTAATTATGCTCATTGTACCAATAAATCGATAATAACAAGAAAAAATAAGTTACAATAGTAATGCCGGAACAAAATACCTATAGAATCATCACCATCTATATAAGGATAGAAATTATTATAAAATCCGGTTTCATTGCCTTGACTTAAGTTTTCGGAATATATTCTCACAATAGATACGTAATTTTAGTAAAAACGCCATTAAAATTGTGTTTTTAGCTCGGAAAATACACGATTGTTTTGTTATCTTCTTATAGTACCTAACCTAATTTTTTAATTGACTTAATTATGCGTGTTTTAAAAATTAAAACAAAACATTCAGCATAATTCGCACCGTATTTTGTTTATGACTAATTTTCATTGAAATCTATTATTAGGTACTAATATTTTAAATCTGAAGAGTTTGTTTGTTTGAACGCGC
>CAJQZN010033482.1:0-11180 GCA_907164685.1 Colias eurytheme
CTGTATGTGCGGAGGATTTTCTTGTTAACACGATAGCGACCGAAATAGGGTGATTGCGCTGGTTTTCGTCCAGTTATGGGAGTTGCCAACTTTGTGATGCGAAATAAATATTTTGGAGCACCCTTCCTTAAACATATAATATTTTTATTTAGTCCTTATATAGTCTTCTTTAAGATAATATTAAGTGAAAATAAATCATTTTGACGTATCTTTTTATTTAAATTATTTTCTGCAAAAGTAGGGTAAATGCTAGTTTTCGTCCAAAAAAACTGGTTTTCGTCCTAGTGTAAGCTAGTTTTCGACCACCGTGTAGAAAAAGGAGGGTAGGTCAACTATTAAGTTAAAAACCAATTACAGGTAAATATATACTTTTATTTAATCAACATCACAATTTCTCACTACCTTACAGGTTTAGTTTTACTAATAATAATCAATATAACTAGTCAACACTGAGATCTATGTAGCACTTGGCAGTCTTTATATGCGTTAGTGATGACTGATTAATCATTCGTAATAAAGAAAGGAATGCGTTACTTACAATGTAAATGAATAAAGTAATAATTATAGGACTGAGAAATTACATCAAAAAACAGAAATATTCATTCTAATACTTTGTTTATCAAATGAAACGTACTATATTAAACACAGCCATAATAATACGTTTTAGCTACTAAAATAAACTATACTATACCTTACTGAACTATGCATTATTGTCTTACTGATGCCTTTATTCTTTAAGATTCTTCAGTGTACGTAGCGTAGTTTTTTTTCTAGCTTTCTTAGACTCCTTCGAGGCCATCTAAAAACAATAAGATCTTTCTTAGGATACAATGAGTAAGTAGAATAAAAAAATATTGCATTGGCAAAACAGACCTAGAATAAAAGATGATACTCAAGTGAATGATAATCAAGAAAAATACAGTGTATTATGTCTGACCTACCCCCATTTATGCCACGAATAATTGACTCTACTTCACATAAGGAGAATGATACATGACTGAATGAATGACAATATTAGGTACCTACAACACTCTGGCCCTCACCAATTATTTATAAGGAAGATACTGAATAGAAAACTTTTCAATACGTAAAAAAGACGAAAAGTACTGCAAAAGAATAGCCATTTTTAATTTTTGTCCACTCCAATACTCATTCATGGACGAAAACTAAAACGTTTAAAGCTAAATTTAGTTTTCGTCCACTTCTTTAAAAAAATTTTTATTTTGGCAGCACTGACAAAGCAGTGGACGGAAACCAAAAAATCTAAACTAATAGCAATAAAGATCACTTCGGGAGCAACTATTCAGTATTTTAAAGGTCCGATACAGTAAAAAGAACCTAACAAATATTCACGTAGCTGTTTGAGTTTTCGTCCACTTGGACGAAAACCAAATATTTTGAGAATTTGGTAACCTAGTATCCGTCCACTTAATTTTTCGAAGAGTATTATAAAAAAAGTATGATAAACACTTCTCATTGCGTTTAATAGGCTTATAACTAAACATACGTACCAAAAACATTACGTTAACTAGCTAAAACAGTGATTTAACTTACCATGAACTTTTCTCGCCGGCAAATTTTTCTCTCGTGCGATGACATCTGCAAGGCACGGATGGGAAGCGGCCACTTTTACGTTAATTTTTTGAACTCTCTTCTTGTCAAATCGATGTTGATAGTACTGTTGCTTACACATTAAGGACAGTAAAAAGTGCAAACTTGCGCGGGAAGGTAGGTTTGTATTCAAGTTTTACGCACGTGATTGTAGCAGGTCAGTCAAATGGACGAAAACCGAAACTGGACGGCAAACCAGCGCAATTACCCTACTTTACTAATCGAGTCTTTTTTTTTATCTTACGCTTGAGTATGCTCAGGAATAGAACCCTTTCATTTTTCAGGGTCTGATTCGATGTGGTTTAATTGTTATTAAATAAACAAAAATAATAATTAATAAATAATTATTAAAAAAAATTATGAGGCGTGCACTTTTGGATTTTCCAAACTATTTATTTATTTATTTACTCTTTATTGTACAACAGTCTTATAAAATAAAAGTACAACAAAACCATTCAAAATGTACAAATGGCGGCCTTATGGCTCTAAGCCATCTCTGCCAGGCAACCTTCAGGTAAAGGACAGAGCATAATATACCAAAGGCTAGGAAGCCAAATAACTAATTACTTACAGACTTATAGTTCAACTTCTTTCAACAAATTCAAGTACTTATATTTTATAATTCGGTTGCTTGGAAGATATTGCTTTTTAGCAATTAGGTTGCTTTAAAAAAAGGCGTATTTACAAACATTCACCTTTAATTTCTATAGATTTATTTTTATTATCTCATGTTGTTTACAATCTGAAATCCTATAATATGTAAAAAGGAACATACTAGAACATATGAGGAAGGTTTATTTTGGTTTCCGTTTTTGGGACTCGACCAAAGTAAGTTTCGAAAATAAAAAAATTTAATTTACATATGCGAAACAACAACAACTTTTCATTTCACTAGAAACGGGTTCGAATCTCGTCCATTGCTCATCGCGGGGTCATTGGGCCATTGGTTGGGACAATACATATTTAAATATTGAGGATATTGGTTCTGTATATTCGTTTTTTTGTCTGATTTTTTTTACAGTCTAATCCCTCCTTATTAATTAATACGTCTAATGAAATCTCAGAAAAATGTGTAAATTAGAGACAACCATAGTGGAGAGCAAAATTTTTAAAACCTTCTTAATAATAATTAATCATCGGCTTTTGATAGAATAGTAATTTTACCTTTCTAAAATATTTTTTTAATCGTTTTACAAAAGCTTTGCTTCTACGGTACATTGCATAGAGCAGCGCTACAGATCTGTTAGGTTTTAGCCATACAGTTTAATACTCAATCATCATCATCATCATCATCATCATCAGCCTTTCGATGTCCACTGCTGGACGTAGGCCTCTCCTAATGCACGCCACTGAGCCCGGTCGTTGGCTCAATAGTATATCAGAATTATGAAAGATGTGAATAGTATTCCATAATATGAAAAATATTTGAAAAATATGATCCCAAATCTATTCTCACATATCTCACAAAAGGAAAAGAATAGATATCAAAGAAATGGGTTAACTTTCACAAACGAAAACAGTATTTTTACCTGTTTGATGAAAAAAAGACATGTTTGATATTTGAATACAAACAAAATAAAATGTATATCAATTTTCGCTTATCTCTCTTTGTACGGAACTCTAATAGTGCGTAGGACTACCATTATCGAATTGTACCTACATCTTTATAATGATCACAACATATTCAATACAATAAAGCTCATAATTGCGTGTAATAAATCTTATCTTTCATCTTAAATATAGTCAAACATTTCCTAGTAGTGTTTAGAAAATTGGAACATAAAAGCTTTCTAAACAAGTTAACTAATTAGTCATTGTTTTTATTTATTATGACTCTAACGGGTTCCTTTTATTTTGTTATGGAAGAAGTGTTCACAAGCTGCTGTTGGTGTATTTTTTTATATAAAATATATTGTGGCTTTGAGTACCTTCTAGAATATTTTTCAGACTCTACAAAATCCCTATCAAAGTAGTCAAAAAAGGCCTCAAATTTTGACAGGGCTACCATAAAATGTAGGAATTGAGCATTAGACTCTAATCTAGTGATAATACTAAACATGGGGTAGGTATATCTAAGTATAGTGATCTTTTTGTTTCTGGTTACCTTTTACCGTGGTTGCCTGCAAGAGATCACTATTAAGTGATAAGGCCGCCAAATTAGTTGTATACTCTGTTCTTTCTGTAAGTAGTTCTAAGGTTTCCTATTTGTACAACTATTAAAGTGTAAAATTAATAAATAAATATTGCCCTTATATTGTAGACGTGTTTACGTTCATAGAAAACAAACTCCAATGAGGATTATGATGATTCCGTGTTGTTGCCAATATTATGTTGCGTGACCAAGCGTGACTAATTACCATTACGAAGCATTCCAATGTCGATTATTATTAATGAACATGGAAGTTCAACAAACCCTTTACATTCCATGCTATCCTGGTACATTGTTTTGACTTTTCACCTTGTTTTATAAACATGTGCATTGCAATTTAAATACAACAACCGGAACGCAGAAAATGTGCGCAGAACTGAAACGGAAACACGTATTTAACTTATGTTTGTTGAAGCACTTCCTAAACTAGTATTAGAAATTGAATATACCCTATGTATTTTTACTTTATAAATGTATGATATTATTATGTAGACAATTGAAAATATTGTTGTAAGTATGTATACCGGTATAGGTAGTATTATTTTATCTGTGAATTAAAAAAAAACCGTTAGGTACCTAAGTGGTATGAAATGCTGTATTTTTATAAGAGATGAATTAGTAAATATTGTAAATAAAGTAGTTATAAAAAAGTGAAAACTAAACACGTCTGATATACAAAGCTGCGTTTCAGACTTTCAGCCAACCTCACTCAGTATGAATGTATTGGGTATTTGGTCTAGACATAGTATACTTCGATTCTGTGCTGCCCTAGTACCTGTTGTTTTGGTTTGCAGGCTGTGTATCGAACAAAAAAATATTGTTGTTTTATTTCTAGTTTATAAGGTAAAAAAACTTTATTTTAACATCACAAACAAAACATACACCATCTACTATAAAAGGAGAGAGCATATTGCGGTATTAACTTAATATTTATGACTCCAATAGCATCTTTTTCCTTATCAAATGACTATCAAAATATTTGGGGATGATGTCTCGAAGGCCACCCTTGATCCTAGCATTGGCGGCTCGAGGCCACTCTAATAAGGCTCGAGATATTATTACCAATATTGTATTCCCTTTTGATGCGACCTTGGTCTGCGAAAATGCTTTCTGAACCACACATCCCTTGCAAAAAGGGATATATTATTTTAATGACATTATTTAATCATTATAAAAAATCATAAATGAAATTAAAATGAACTCGTTTTTTTGCGCTCTTTGTGT
This sequence comes from Colias eurytheme, assembly GCA_907164685.1. Taxonomy (NCBI): domain Eukaryota; kingdom Metazoa; phylum Arthropoda; class Insecta; order Lepidoptera; family Pieridae; genus Colias; species Colias eurytheme. The sequence continues at coordinate 4,985 of CAJQZN010033482.1, forward strand.
GCATTGACATTTTCAGAATTTACAAGAAATTATGCTAATAAATTAAGAATGATATTTGGTACAAAGAGTTTTTTTACCTAAGCTTTTGCTCAATATTTCTAGCGTTCATTGTAATTTTCTCAATAATATTTACAAAAATAATAAATACCTATGTAGACGCTACGGAAAATTGTTTTATGTGCATCCTATTTCCCTTTGGTAAATGGTAAAATAAAGCAATGGCTTTTAAAATATGTATTTGTAGTTTTTAACTCAGTTGACAATTGACACTACCTTCTGTTTGTGTCTTATCTATTTTCTGGCTGCAGTTACATCGTAGGCGATTTCAAAAAAGCTTTCCTTATTTTAAGCTTTCGCTACCAATTCTAAGTGTTCCGAAGTGAATGTTGTCTAAAGGAATTTTAATATTATTTGTTTTTAAAACGTTTAAACATAACTAAGATATAATTAAACCTAGGTAGGTGTACTACTATAAAGATGTAGATTTCTAATGATAAACTAATAATTGTTAAAATTGGTCGAGTTAATTTTATGAACTTGTATAATTGGTACAGTCATTGGAAAACGCGTTACATCGTATAGAACAAACATGACATTTTTTAACGTACTAATACTAAATCTTTCTAATTAGTTTTAAAACCTCTGACCAATATCTACTAGAACCTCCAAAACAGTCTGACAATAGTCGGATCTCATTACGGTAGGATCGTAAAAAATTCAATACTATTACCCGTACAGTCACCTTCTTCAGACTGTTTCCAAGATATAACAGCATTTGATACTGCATATTATTATCACTGGCGTAAGTAATAAAACTAAATGCTCTCTTTTCGAAGTTCATTGCTTCAGCTATAAAGCTCTTATACATTTATGATACTCTGATAAAATTGAATTATAGTGATAATTTCTTCACACTTTTTGAAACCACAAGAACATGAAGAAGCAGCAAAAATACTAAAATTTCAACTCGATTATAGCTTAGCTTCGCTAAATAATTTAGTTTGCATATTTAACCCCTTATTGCATGCATTATTAAGGAGATGAAATAAAAATTATTTTTTTGCAAAATAGTGTTTATTAGACCTTACATTATGAGATCAATTTGAGAAAAAAAATTATTTACTTATATTATAGAAAATATGAAACAACAATATGGAATCAGCCAAAGCTTATTTACATTGATCACATAACATAACTTTTAGGTAGAACTCACACTGTTGACTGACACCCTTTAAATAAAAACGAAAAATACAACAAATTAGGTACGCATAGCTGAAACAGTTTTTGACTCAAGTCTCCATAATACGATACTTATTTTATTCTGTCTAGGTATTTCGTGCATCTATTTGAAGCTTTTTATTATCTCATCATAAAAATGACACTAAGCATAGACTATAAATTTCCACCCAAGTAGACATCAGACAAGGGTTAATTTTATCTTCATTTTCTCGCATTTACACTCATGGGATATAATAACAAATTCAGAAAGGTCATTGCCATTTTATACTTTCCTAGGAAACCTAACAAAATGGTTATTCATTTCTTTGGTACATAAAAGAAAAAATGCTTGGGAAATGTTGCGTATAATCAAGTTTCACATTCAAAATGTGGAATAGGATTTCAAAGGATAATATTTCTACGCAGTTAATCAGAATAATTTTTATATGAAAGGACGTATTTGCAATGCTTTTTAAAATGAACATCGTAGATATTAATATTAATTGTAATTATGTATATGTCGATAGGCATAATATATTATTTCCAGCTTGTTTTGTAGGTTGCTACCTTTTTGCACATCGGACTCATTGTGAAAATAAAACGTAATAATCACGAGGATTTTTATGAAAAAAAATGATTTTTTCGCAAAAAGCTGATATCGACCGTGACAGGACTCGAACCTGCAATCTTCGGATCCGAAGTCCGACGCCTTATCCATTAGGCCACACGGTCTTGTTTGGGATGTTCTAAAAATAGATGCAATTTTAACACCTAGTGCCTAAGAATTTTCTACCTTACATTTATTTATTTATTTATTTATTTATTTTGAAAACTACACAGCTTACAGTTTGACTTAATCAACTTATATCTATGATACAATACGCCAATTACGAGTTTTACAATTATTATCAATTACATGTATATTTAAAACAGTAACTTATTAAAGAGTGGTGAGTAGTGTGTGTGGGTGAGTGCGTGCGTGCGTTTGGGAATGTTTGTGTGTATATATGTGTGTGTGTGCATGATTAAAATGTGTTAGGTACGTTAGATAATATTTTAATTACATTGGTTTTAAAACGATTGCGAGGGCTGTTAAACATGTCAAGAGTAGAAAATTTTTGATTGTATATCGAAGGCAGGCGATTAAAGAGTGAGTTCTTCATATATTGGTTTTTTGTACGTGGTACATAGTATGGGAAATATCAAATACCTAAGTAAAAAATATAGGTTATATTAAAACACAATGTGTACTTATTTATTTATATAATAACTTCCGATAGAGACTATTTATAATTAACACGAGCAAATAAAAATAATTTTCACTCAACTAATAGCGATGTTTAATGAATAATTATTCTGTGATCGAGAAAGTAAAAATTATAAAATTTAAAACGTAAGTACCATTGTAACAAAAAGTAAATAAGTGTATTAATTATGATCTTTTGAGTATTATTATCCATTATTCAAAGTAACAATCAAATGAATCAATGTTCTAGTTTTGAAGCTTTCTGTTGTAGTTGCTTAAATTAATATTATTTTAGGACGAAGGTTAGGACCAAAATCCAAAGACTGTGTATTTTTTGTGGTGTTTTGAATATTGAGATAGCAAAATTACCATAATTCGTTGTCAAGAAAAAGGAATACAATAATAATAAAAAACGAAAAATAAAAAAAGGGCCTGAGAAAGTACATTTGGCACAAAACCAAAACAATGGGGACTAGGAGAGCATGACCAGCAAGAAGGTGGGACACCCCGAATACGTTGGAAAGAGGGTGCAATGTCGAGCCCCTGTTTCAATTAATACTAAAATATGAACTTTAGGCTCTTAGCATGAAGATTCAGATTCAACTACTGACAAAAACCTACGTAGCCTGCAAACAATATTGCTTTTTCATTCCCGCATATTCTACACGAGGGTGCATTTTCGTACATTGACATGAGCTGCTACGAATGTAGGCCATTCTTAATAGAAAATATAAAATCCTTAAATAATAATTAATTAATAAACATTTTAAAGGTCAGATTCAAGAGAAATGATTATTAACTGTTTATATTTTAATTTTTAATCTCATTTCACCTCTACGTACTACGTAGTACCGTAAAATTATGGTCTATTCAAAAAGTTTATGGGAATACTTAATCCCTAATTGAAGAAAGTATACACCGACTTGCACAACGGACTACAAACTATTGAATACAACATCTTGAGCCTATTGTTTCCATATATGTATATATTGTATAAAACAAACTAAATTAGACTCTACTTTAGATAGGAATGTATTTAAAAAAATATGTATGAAAATATAAAATAATTTACCTCTTAAATGGCATTTTTATTACAAAAATATAGATTACATTAATTAATTTATAAATTAATATGAACCTATTAAACGTATATTTAATAATTATCAAGCCAATTGTATTTCCCCAATTTCCAAAACAAAATATAAAAAAGAATATCCCGACCGTGACAGGACTCGAACCTGCAATCTTCGGATCCGAAGTCCGACGCCTTATCCATTAGGCCACACGGTCGATGTCTGAGGTGCTAAAAATGTCGTTATGAAGATAAATACATTAAAATGAGAATACCCGAAATTTTGGGAAAGAGCTGTTGACTTTGGGAAGTGATTTTAAAAGTAAAAGCGAAAGTTTGCCGCCAAAAAAAGGTGAGAATCAAATTAAAACTGACCAGTATTTATCGAAATACGGTTTAAATAAAGATACTTTAAAACCTGTAATTTAGTAGTTAGTATGTATTATTGTGTAAAACTTTCATATTCTTGTTTTCACCATAATGTTTATAAACAAAAAAATATTTCGTCTTTAATTGCCTTTATCTCGATTAAATACAAACCATAGTTATTCCTACTATCTAATTATACAAGAGATTGTTAATACATGTACAAATATAACTGTACAAAAATTATATATTTTATAGATAAGAACAATAAATACCAAATTACATGTATTTTATGACCTAAAAATACTCAAACCTCAAAAGAAGTAAGCAGAGCAATTTCGATTGCACCATATTTTTCAATAACCAAAATTATTTTTAAATTGACCTTAGAAGGTGGATTTTGAATATGCGAATAATATGTATTAGTATTGCATAACGTTTGTTGTGAATTCCTTTTTATTATTTTTTGATATATCTTCGTTTTTACTAAATATTTATAAAACAAAGTCGCTTTCACTGTCCCTATAATATGTCCCTTTGTATGCTTAAATCTTTAAAACTACGCAACGGATTTTGATGCGGATTTTTTTAATAGATAGAGTAATTTAAGAGGAAGGTTTTAGTATATCATTTATTAGGTTTTTGAAATAGCGGGCGAAGCCGCGGGCGGTAAGCTAGTATGCAATATTTCAAAGTTATGTAATTTAAGTATCATTCTTAATAGATTAATGCCTGGCTATTAACCTTAATTAATAGAAGTAAGAAATTGATTGTATTGGTAATAATAAAAACAATTAATAACTCAAAGATTACAATAATTGTACAAAATACGCATAAATATAATGATTTAAATTTATAAACAACCAAGAAGTTTCAAAAATTCATAACAACGTCATATAAAATATAACTATCTACCTTTTTTTATTGGTCTGATTTTTATTGAAAAAAGTGAATTGAGAAAAAAATAACACAAATTAATAAACACAATAAAACTTAACTATATTGTAGTAAGTATAATTTTAATATTATTTCATCAACGGTTAGAAATTGATAATATTGGCTCCCCTTTAAATGTCGACAAAAAATATCATCATTCTTTTGATCTTTAATTAATTTATTTATTTTTGCTACCGCTTGCATTCTGTAATCTCAAAACTACGATGATCTCAGAAATTTCATAAAATATGTTTATTTAATTTTTCCTCAAAACAATTGAAAGTTATATTTTCACGTAGGCATTCAATTTGATGCTAAAATATAGGCTTGCAAAACCAATTTAAATAAATAATAAAACAAATTACACTATCGCTATAGCACCTGATTATTTTTCTTTTATTTATGTAGACTGCATCTACGCATTTCTGTATTCCCTCGAACTGCATCCTTGATACCAGGACCTTTTTATTACACACTAGCGACCCGCCCCGGCTTCGCACGGGTGCAATGCTGATACTAACTAAATACACTACAGAAAAACTTTTAACGTTGTATATAAAAACATAGCGGCCCGGCCGGCCGGTACCGCTGCAAACGGTACGTCCCGCAATTTTTAAATCTGTAATATCTTCGAAAATATTCACTTAAATCATACGGTGTAAAGGGCCATATAGATCTATATTAAATGAACAATGTATTCAAGGTATTTAATTGGTTATGGATTAATGCTGTATTGGTTTAAATCGCTTCGAAAATTAGCCATTATTTGACGTAAAAAGTAAATGACAAAAAAAAGTTATTGTGGGTTATCCATAAGAGATAGACATATGCCATCGCGGACTTTTCTGTAGACCTTTTCAATGTGTACAATACTTAGTACATTATTTTGATAAAACTCACAGGGTTCAGCCTGCGTTTGCAATGTAAGCGGAAAAAATGTAATTATTTACGACATCACATTAGAAACCTCAAAAATAACAGTACTTCTCCACTATTTAATGGATGTTATTATACATATAAACCTTCCTCTTGAATCACTCTATCTATTAAAAAAAACCGCATCAAAATCCGTTGTGTAGTTTCAAAGATTTAAGCGTACAAAGGGACATAGGGACATAGGGACATAGGGAAATAGGGACAGAGAATGCGACTTTGTTTTATACTATGTAGTGATTTAACCTTCTTATTAAGGTATGATATATGTGTAGATAATCTCAAACCATGATGTAATTAATCTTGCGATAAGTTATAACGATTGTAGTGACCTCATTTGTGAAGAAAAAGGATCTAACATAGATACCATTCTGAGGTTGGTATTGCACGCCTCATAAGCGAAGCGTTGAGGTGGGTACTACTGT
>CAJQZN010033486.1:0-14601 GCA_907164685.1 Colias eurytheme
ATATAAACAAGTGAACACTGTGAGCACAGGGACCTAACCGTACGTGCATATATAGCATCCTACTAACATTATAAATGCGAAAGCTTGTGAGAATGGATGGACGTTTGTTATTCTTCACATAGAAAATACTGCACCGATTACGATGGAATTTGGTATGTAGGTATGTATCAAAATAACAAGTACACAATTTCAAGTATTTGTAAACGACAGAGATTTAAAAAAAAAATTTACTTTACTGAAATTTATAAAAAATAATCAGTCTATAATAATCATCAAATCAGTGCAGTTGTTTTAGTTCAACGAGAACAAAATCACATACTAGTGAGAAAATGAAACAAACTCACCGATCCTCATTAGTAAGGTAGTCAACCACATGCTCGAGCCCCACCAAATACACAAAGTCCGTGTTGCTAGGCGACGGGATGAAGTTCATCTCTGGCGGGGGCGGTTTTGGTGGGGGGATCTGGTTAATAAAAATATTATTTATGACTAATACACCTGTGAGCCAAATTCTTATTAGTAATTTTTTTTTTTAATGCAGTAAACATTTGTGCCACTTTTATTACAATAAAAAATGGCTTGCGACAAAGTAACTTATAGAAATAAATAACATCATGTGTCAATTGAAAACTTAAAATTCATTAAATGGACAAGTTAAATTGTAAGACATGAAAAAGTTTGCATATATGCGGAACATATTTGTTTATTCTTCAATTTCTTTCTCTATCATTTCTACTGATGCATATACTACTTTAGCTAGCTATTACTATGTACAATATGATTTCTTTCAAGTTTCCGCAAAAGCTAAACATCTAAAAAACTGATTTAATTCATATTATTTCTTATAAATTTAACCTTTACCTGCAATAGTGTCTTCTCTAGTTGTTTTCTAAGCGCCAACTTAGCGGCCGCTTGACGCTGCGCCGGAGTCTGCGTGTCCTCCGAACTGCGACTCGCCTGTAGCAACAATATTCGTATGGCTTTGTTAAATAAATGTTTTTTTTTTCTTTTTCGTTTTAATTTATTGTTTTCTTTAGCTAATTGGACATTATATAGATTAAAGATATATTTGTTTTTAAATATAAACAGCTTGCTAAATATTTCTTTTATGAATAAAATAATGCAGACTAAAATAATAAAACCTGTATTTTATCCCCCTGTTAATAACCGTTTTTACAGGGAAACAGCAAAGCATAGAAAAAGATTCAAAAAGATAAATATTTTTTTTATTTTATCTTGTCGAATTCTAGTCTTCTTTTTTATAAAATTACTTATTTTAAGAATGTAAACAAAACTAACCTATTCTTAAACAATATACTAAATACTAGACTATAATTTAATAAATATTAAAAATGGACATCACTTCTCATACTCACTGCATCACTTGTGCTACTTGTCACTGATGAGTTGTCCTGTGCAGGCTTGTAATGTACAATTGTTTATTTTATTTACTAATTTCAAATCAGTAAATACATTTTTGCGGGTAGTTAAAGTATTATTTTAAACATACTGTATATGGTATACAGCATGTTCCAAAACTTTAAATATTCATGTAATGTAAAAATAGATAACTATTAATTTGAACTAACCTATTTATAAGACTATTCAATGATTGAAACTTTAAATAGCACAATATTATCTAGTCATATCATAATTAGTAATTATGTTGATTTGAATTCGGGTATATTCGACAAAAACATACAAATAATAAATGTTCTTGATTTTTTTCATAGAAGATTTTTGTCTGAACGAATATACACACATAATAAATTACTTTCACATAAAAAAATCACCTAAACATGAAAAAAACAAATTTGTCTATACTTTAAAATAGCAAATAAATAATATTACCTTAGGAGCAGCAAGTTGTGAGGCCGGCGGCGGTGCTGGTGTGATTGTAACAGACGGGGTAATACTTGCACCGCCACTCGTTGACGACTGGAATTCAATAATAAAAGATTTAGTATAAAAAATATGGTTTAATAATTATTTATACACATAATATGAAGAAAAATACAAATAGACATAGATATGGTAAGTTGTTAACCCATTGAGCCCCAAGCGGCTCAATCGGTCCACGACACAATAGATTTTCTATTGTGTCTGTGGTTCCGGGGCCTGAGGTATGGTACAGTTGTAGGTAATTAAAAATGCAGTTATTTTTGAAGTGAAACTTCTTTGGGCGCATTGAGGGTAAAATTTCAAGGTCGCATCATGGCAATACCGTCACGTCATGGCATTACTATTTTGGTATCTTTGAATCTTGCCAAAAATGTTTCACTTCTGACACGTGTGCTAGGTATTTTAATATTATTATTCTTATTTGAAACTAGAGGTTTTTTTTGTGTGGTGTCTCTCAATGTTAGCCAGAAGGGCTTCTACATTTTAACGCGGACGCGGGGGTGAACTGAAGGTTCATCCTGGTAGCGACATGCACAAGGGCGTCCCCCCTTAGGCGTGATTAGGTAACAGACAGACAGACAGAGTTACTTTCGCATTTATAATTGTTGTAATAGGCAAATATTTCTGTATTTATCTGTATTTTGGTTATTACTTATTGTATAGTCTGTATGGTATCACAGTAAACTGCAATTGTCTCTGTCTCTGTGGTTCGTGGTGTAATGTCGTGTGCGCACAATATAGTTTGTAATAAAGTATTGTAAAAATAAGGATAATTTATCAGGATCTACAAGTTGTGTTTCAATATACAATTATTTCAACAATAATATTAGTATGGATTACCTGAGTGCGATACGGGCCGGGGGTAAGTGTGGCCCCTCCCGGCAAGCTAGAAGTCCTCCGGGACACATTGCTCACTGCGCTTGTGCTGCTTGCTGTGTTATTGTTGTTGTTATTTGCGCGCTGTAAATACAACAAAATTATACCCATAATAAAACAATATATGAAACTATATTAATAGATTGCATCACTGTTTAATATCATATCAGGCTAGACAGGGGCGTGCACAGAGTTTTTGGACAGGGTAGGCAGAAATATTGCAATGATAATAAGTCATAAAAACTAATATTTCATATTGCAGTACTGATATTTGATTGGAGATACATAGTATTTTCGCAAAATAATGGAAAACATATCACGAACATAGGTCATATTATCTATAAAATAATTGTCAAAGTAGGTATGATATCCTAACTAGTATTCTATATTATGTAATTAATGATTAACTTTACCTTTGTGTACAAATTCCGGTATAGATCCATTTATAGATCGGCCTTTTTCCTATCACTCTCTGTTTGATAAAAGTTTATTCATAAAACAAAAATAAGAATTTTTCGTTAAATTAGGTATGCCTTATTATCTTACAAAATACACTGATGATATACATAATCTATTTAGTTACTCTCAAAACACTTCACTTGCAAATTGTCGTAGTAAACATTATTAATTTTCTCAAAAAACAAATTTAACCTCAAAGTAAACGTTTGTTATTTCCAAAACAAAACAAACGAATAATGATACTATTTGCAGATGGTCTTTACCGCTACAAAATTGTATACATTATCACACTTCTTAAATTGGTCGCATATTCAACTTCAGTTTCGACTTTCGATGTAGTTCCGAATTCGGTTCGTACCTAATTCGTATATCTTCGTAAAAAGACACTGCCTACCTTGTGTGTTTGTGTGCGTGGTTTTATTACATCAGTGTGCCGTGTTTATAGGCACGCACACATATAAAATATGCGTAGACACGCAGAGCACACATATAAAAACTTAGACACGGATAGTTTGTGTCTTTGCCGTCCCGTGACGTACTGGGTCCTGTGGCGGCGCTAGTGCAGCGCATGAATAGTGACTTGAGCATGACTTGAGCCGAGCCGCGGTGTAGAAATTAGATAATAATGCTACCAAAATACCGATAGATGGATCTAAAATATATTTGAAATATATTTTTATTTCATAACTACATTGCGCAATTAATAAAATTTAATGACGCTGTGAATTTCATTTATGCATATTAAATATTGATCAGAGTTTGGTGAATGGTAGGGTAGGCAGTGTCTTTATGTCTTTATGGAATGCACGCCACTGAGGCTAGATAGCAAACTTCTTTAGCGGCGTTGAGCACTTTTTCTGTAATGGGTATAGAATCTTAAACTCGCGTCAGGACACGTGACCTGATCGCAAAAGCGTAAGACGGATACCATTCCAAAATATCAAACATGCTCAATGTTAATAATCAAGTTTTCACTTCTGCCGGCACTCCCGCATTGCAATCCATCTTTTTTTTATGAGGGAGGAGGCAACACTGACGGTAAGCGATCAGTGACGCCTATATTATATATCTATCTACATTCTACACTGATATCATAAACAGGAAATATTTGATTATTTGTTTGTATCTCAAAACGACTGAGCCAATTTCAAAAATTCTTTCACAAACAGAAAGCTATACAATTCCTAAGTGACATAGGCTATATTTTTTGAGGATTGTTAAAATGTATTTTTATAACCGGTGTCTGGGAATAAATTGATTGGGCTAATTTTGGCGTTTTAATTCACATCCCCACATATATATATACATATATATAATTACCTTGCCCTGCTGGTGTGCGGGGGGTGGTGCTGGGGTCACAGTCACCCCCGGCGGCACCACACAACCACTGCCAGCCAATGCTGTTCCCGTTGATGATTCCTGTAATGTTCAGTGTTTTATTTTGCTTGTTAATAGACGAAGATTTGGGATTTATTAACAAACAAAAAGATGTCCATAAATATATGCAAAAAATCTAAATAATAGGTTGCCTGTTTACTTGAGGAATTCAGGTTAGATACAATTTGAGATTTTAAATTTTAATATTCAAAATAGCAAAAGCAATTCATTTCTTGAGTGAATTCAAATAGTTCGAAAATAAATTAAACATGTTATAAAAAAACGACGCGTATACGTGTACGCGAAAGTACATCAACCGAGTATGTACAATCAATAAGAATTATTTTGATTTTTTTGTCCATTTACTTCATTTATATCCTTAAATCAAAAATACCTATAATATTAATAATAGAATTACCTTAACAGGCGGCAAGCTGGTTGCCTGTTGCGATTGCCTCAGTTTCCTCAACAACACGAGTCTAGTTTCTTCGGCACGCAATTTCTCTCTCAACGCGCGCAGACGACGATCGCGCTCCCATATTTCGGCGCTTGATAATTCCTATTAATGAATAAATTAAATAAAAATTAAAAAAAAAGACGGGTTGCACTCCGGGAGTGCCGGCAGAAGTGAAAACTTGATTATTGACGTTGAGCATGTTTGATATCCATCCGTCTTACGCTTTTTCGATCAGGTCACGTGTCCTGATGCGAGTTTAAGATTTTATACCCATTACAGAAAAAGTGCTCAACGCCGCTAAAGAAGTTTTCACTTCAAACATACACACAACTAATAAGATAAACTAAATAACAAGCGCTAAAACTAAATTTTAAATCGATAACTGTTAAAAAATATACACGGCCATAATACAACCACATAAAATTAAAAATAAAACTTACTCTATGCCCCACAATAGGTAGCGGCGGTTCGATAAAACATAAAATTAAAAGTAAAACTTACTCTATGCCCCGCAATAGGTAGCGGCGGTTCGTTTTCCTCCTCCGATTCTTCATCGTCTCTCGGATCTCTTGGTGACTCTATGGGTGGTGGTACAGCACTCGCTGTTATAGACACATTGACTGGTGTCGAGTTTAGCTTGCTGCTCACATCTGTAAGGAAAGTTATTTTATTGAGGCAAATAAAAATTAATTTCAATTATAAAAAAAAAACATAAAACAGAAATTAATACAATTATAGAAACAAATACTTATGTAACAAAGTTGTTGTATGTACTAAAAGAGTACAAGATATAAACGGAATAAGTTATTTCAATAATAATGCTTCAAATCTCGGTCTGATCATGTTATTGTTATTAAATCATCAAATTTCTGATATACTAAATTGTAACTGTAAGTGAAATTACATATATTATCAGTGACCACCCAAAACCTGATCGATCAAAGACGCACCCTACTCTCTAATCACTCAAGCGACATATCAGGATTTAACAAAACAGTCAAAAGAGCTATACGGCGGGACTGCAGGAATCATATCCACGACACTATAATGGATACTATTACTAAGAACCGAGGCCCCAAAGTATTCAGAAAAAAGTTGTTAATTGGTAGCCAGCATATTTGTAGACTGAAGTCAGAAAATGGGAAAGAGACCAACGATCTAGAAAAGATTATGGAGATTGTTGAAAAATTCTATTCCGACCTATACACCTCATCATCACAACCTACTTCTATACCGGGAGACTGCAGAGCTAAATTAACGAGACACTACACGGAAGACTTACCTGACTTCAGTCTCTACGAAATAAAAACTGCCTTAAAGCAAATGAAATGTGATAAAGTGCCCGGTGAAGACAATATTCCAGTTGAACTGCTCAAAAAATCAGGCCCATTATTTCTTAAAGAACTCCAACAACTTTACAATAGTGTGCTTATACAAGGGCGAGCTCCTGAAAAATGGAAAAATGCCAAAGTCACATTATTGCACAAGAAAGGTGACAAGGCCAATCTTGCCAACTATAGGCCTATATCGATCCTTCTTCACATCTATAAAGTTTTTACCAGACTACTGACAAATAGACTTGCTAGTAAACTTGACGCTGAACAACCAGTGGAGCAAGCGGGATTTAGACGCAATTTCTCAACAATTGATCACATATTTACCGTACGCCAGGTCATAGAAAAATGCGCAGAATACTGTCAGTCATTATGTGTAGCTTTTATTGATTATGAAAAGGCTTTCGACACCTTGGAACACTGGGCAGTATTCCATGCTCTACAACGCTGTCAAATTGACACGAGATATGTGGAAATTTTGAAAGAAATCTACCGCGGTGCTACTCTCCAGGTCAAACTTCATCAACTTACCCAACCTATCCCTATTCAGCGAGGCGTTCGACAAGGAGATACAATATCGCCAAAATTATTTACAGCGGCCTTAGAGGACGTATTTAGAACATTGGATTGGTCATCAACAGGTGTGAATATCAACGGAGAATTTTTATCCCACCTACGCTTTGCTGATGATATCATCCTATTCGCACACACACCCGATGCCTTACAAATGATGATCGAGCAATTGTATAGCGCTTCGCTTGCTGTTGGATTAAAAATGAATACACAAAAAACCCAATTCATGTGCAGAGAATACCCTAACTTGAACAGCTTAGCCGTTAGGGAACACACAATACAAAGAGTAACAACATACATATACCTAGGCCAAATCATACAACTGGAAGGGGATGGGCAGACAGATGAAATAGACAGAAGAATACAACTAGGTTGGGCGGCTTTCAGTAAACTTGCCGATATCCTTAAAAACCAGAAGATCCCACTATTTCTCAGGCGGCGAATGTTCGATCAATGCGTCACACCTTCGATCACATACGGTGCAGAAACGTGGACATTGACTAAAAAAGTTACTCACAAACTGCAAGTAGCTCAACGTTCAATGGAGCGTGCCATGCTCGGAATCTCCCTTTTAGACCACATACCAAATAGAACTATCAGAAAACGTACAAAGGTTACTGATATTGTTCTCAAAGTATGCCAACTCAAGTGGAGATGGGCAGGCCACATGTGCCGAAGGAGCGACGGACGATGGGCGTTGAAAGTGGCGGAATGGAGACCATGGAGTGGTAGACGTAAGCCAGGCAAACCGAAAGCACGGTGATCAGACGATATTTCTAAAACAGCGGGTAAATCTTGGATGCGTCTGGCCAAAGACCGAAAAGAATGGAAAAAACATGAGGAGGCCTATACCCGACTATGGGTGAATTAAGGCTTGAAAGAAGAAGAAGAAGAACTGTAAGTGACTAATTTCTATTGATTATTAGTAAAACGCCACACATATCTAGCTGGATTTCACTAATTGGTGCCCTGTAAACACAGACGTTGCTTTATTAAAAAAAAATGGTTGTCTGTAAAGTCGGTTTACTGACGATAGTTGAACGTGACAACGTCCGATTGTGCTTCTTTGTCGCTCGTTCCGCGCTCTCGCTTGCACTTTAAGCATTACATGGAACGCCTCAGAGCGAGGTAACGCCGCATGAGTCATGTTTTTTCGTGCGTGCAGCCGGCGCTATCGAATTATAAGACGTTGTCACGTCAAAAATAATAAAACAAAATAGCTTACACTTGTTACCTGTAAAAGGTGCAGACGTAGGTGGTGCTAATGTAGGCTTTCTATGCGGAGGCACGGCTGGTAGCAACACAATATCGGGGCTCTCCGCGTAACTACGTGTCTCTGAACGGGGGCGAAGCACCCGCTTACCACTAGCGCCCTAATTAATAATAACAGTAAGATTACTGTACACTAAGATTACTGTACATAATTTTACATTAAAAAGATAATTAATGTAAAATAATGGTAAAACGAAATTAAATTAACTATATACATACAAATGAAGAGCAAAAAAAAGGAAATCTACCCAATAAATATTAATGACTACTTTAATGGGCTTATATAATAAGAATATAACAAGATTTCAAATAATTATACAATATTATGTTCAAAGCATGTTTTAATAGCAATTAACAATTAAACCTTTGCTATAGAGTTGTAAACCAAATTGAAATAATATAATTGTTCATTATTACTTTTAGTAAATGAGATAATACTTACTCTCTCAATCTTTGGTGTGCATTAAAAGGAAAATAATAAAGTTTATTACATACATATGATTATCAATTATCATTTATCATAACATTAACACCATTAAACATATCTGTGTTAATGACAAATATTTAATTAACAATACTAATTAATTACATATTTCTATGTGTGTTTGTGTGCACAACACAACACGGAGCTGTTCAATAAATAACAACTTCATAAGAACATAAAAGGAATACATAATTGAATTCTATAAATTTGTAAAATTAACTTTCTAAATTAGGGATGTAATGATACATGATTTTGCCGATACGATACTGATACCGATATTTGTAGTAATGTATCGGCGATACCGATACCGATACCGATATCGATGGCTTGGTAGAAAAATAAATAGTGAATTATGCATAAAAAGTTACCAACATTTAACAGAGACAACTGTTAATCGTATTCTTTTTAATGAAAATGCCAAATCAAAAAACAACAAAACTATTTATTTTAGTATTACTATTTTACGAAGTCAGTTAAACTTTAAGTAATACACATACAATCAGTACCTAATAAAAGTTTACTATATTGGTAGAGTTTTTTCAGAAAACAAAGTGAGCACGCGCGGGCGGCCTCCCGCATCGTTCATTGGGCGCGGATTTTTGAATTATTTGATATCAAAAAAATTGGTTGTTTGTAAAGTAGGTTTACGATCGAGATGTTTACGTGATAACATAATGCAGTGGCAGCGCTCGAGATGAAACGGGAGATCGGTCCGTCTCTCTCTCGTTATACCTGCGATCGCGCTCGTGAGGTTTTGGTGTGACACAAGTTTATGAACATGTCACCCGACTAAAACGATTTAAAAACGTTAACACGTTAAAAATTAAAAAAATTCAAAATTATTTCTTTCTTTCCTTTACATAAACAAATTTGTGATTGGAACACTCCTAGTAAGCAAATAAAATGCTTGTGTCAGGAGGTTCCGCTCTTCCTTAACACTATTACAGAAACAGAAATAAAACAATATGAATGAACACAATGCAAAAACATAAAAGAAAAAAAAGAATTTAATAAAAAAATATCGGTATCAGTTGATTTATTATCGGCGATACCGATATATCGGCTTGCCGATATATCGGCCGATATATCGGTATCGGTATCGGTATCGTTACATCCCTAATCTAAACATTTTATGTATGCATGTAAAATAAATAATAGTTAATGCATTTAAAACTCCCAAATCAGTTGGATTTCCAATTCATACAGGAAAACAATTTATAATAACACAAGAAGTGTTTTTATTGCAACTTAACCACTTATATTTGTGTTGTAACTTCTTAATGTAGTTATTGTAACATAACTTATTGCAAATTACAATACCTACACTTACTTTTATATCATGAGATGTGATGTTTTATGTAAATGTCAAGGATAGAAAAAATTAATTGAATACTAGATTCCTTATAACTATGAATTTGTATCTTTATTTAATTAGCAGTCGAGACAAATAAATATCAAAAATATAAAGAATGGTTAACTTTATTCATAGTAATAATTAATTGTTCTAATAATAGAAAAGGGATAATATAATACAGTTTACACATTGAATAGGAAGGTAGAGAAAATATCTATTGTAAGTAAATGTTTCAATCAGATTTAATGCCACAGGAATAACATTTTATCCATTTTAATAGTTATAAATTTAAAATCTTACATGTGGAGGAGGTTGGGCAGGAGTTATGGTAAGGCCACTTGCTGTAAGGGCTCTTAACTCGCTCAATTCTGGTGGCAAGGACCTGCTGAAATAAGATACATTTTATTAATTTTTTTTACAGAGCCATAAATATAAATGAAGATTAATTATATAGGATATCTTTAAGTTTGGAAATACATCACCCATGTCTAGGATATGTTAATTTCTCAAGCTTAATATTTTTGTCAAAATATTATGGTGTATAAAAATTCGTAAAAAATTGTATGTGATCTTGTTGAACATCTGCATTTTGAAATTTTAAATATTTCCACACAATAGTTAGATTGTATGTTATGTACGAAGACACCAATTAATCATGTTTATCATTAAGTAAACATCATTTACCTCACACTCAGGTCGACCGCCGAATCGTCAACGTCCATTGTTGTCTGAACAAATACCCGAAATTATACAATCACTACGAAAATCGATACTTCCCAATTAGTTGACACTAAATAAACATGCGGCGTAACATAATAACACCAAATTAATAGTACTCTATATTGTTTTCAGTTATTTCAACATGTTAAACACAAAACGTTCAATACATATTTAGTTTATGCTAATAAAATTGAATTATTTAGATCATCACAAATCACAGGTCACAATCATCCAGACGGCTTCGGGGATGATTGATGACAGTTTGACAATAGTTCCTAATTTCTATGCCACAACAACATCAAATTTACCAATATTTGGAAATAGTTTTGTATTAATACAACTTGAACTTCTATGTCACAAATTCGTACTAATTGTCCATTACATTAAATTTAATAAAATTTGGAAAGATGCAATATTATTTTTAATTATTTATTTCACAAAATATTTCAATCTCAATATTAAACAGACGCAAAATACAGATTACAGATTATAGAATATTATCAGATACAGATTATGTAATTGGTCCTTTAATGTAACAGATTAAAAAAATGAACAAAACTGTTGCAAAGTGAAATAATTAAAATAAAATAAATAAATAACCTTAGAGTATATATTATTTCAGTAGTAGATACTATCTATACTCTAAGTAAATAACGTATAAATTATTATTACGTGTGAATTACGTATAATTAAGAGTTTCAAACACAGGTTTCAAATTAATTGTACTTAAAATTAAAAAGTAAACTTAATTCAAGAAACTTATGACTCATATGTCAGATCAGATGGCAGATGCATGATGAGTCATGAGGTTATGTTATGACATGTGAAAAGTCGAAAACAAAATTCTGCACGAAAAATTAAATATTGAAAGTGTTTGTGTGTTGTGCATGGAGAAATATTCACAGTTTACTGCTTAATAATGCCTGGTCCAGATTTACTTTCCAGTCAGGGCCTTAGGTTGGATGGTCGAAGACCGGATGAATTACGCCGAATAAGATGTAAACTTGGTGTTTTTACACAACCAGATGGAAGTGCCTATTTAGAACAAGGTAACACGAAAGTATTAGCTGCTGTCTACGGTCCACATCAGGTTAGATATTAATCTTTTAATTCTATAGTTGTATTCTATGACATAGAGTATGAGCGATCCTACTGCGTTTCGCGGGCTGAGTAGGTTGACTATATCTGCTAATCTTTAAACAATTTGACGCTTTTCGAAAGCTTCATCCCCCTAATTTAAATATGTAATTAAATTTAAAATTGCTATGACTTTTTTACACTAAGGAAATTAGTAGTTTTCTTATATAAATAAATTACTTTAACAATAAAATCTAATACATTCTATTACAAGCTTGCATTTCCTTATCAATAAAACATATTGAGATTTGAACTGAGCACATAGGCTAGTTGTAAAACAAAACTTAAAATTAAAAAAGTACTGATTACTTTTCTTTCAGGCTGCAAAATCGAAAATGTCCACAGAAGGTGTTGTAGTTAACTGCCAATACAGTATGGCTACATTTTCCACGGGTAAATAAAAATAAATAATCAGTGTTTTATTTTAGCAACATTGATATTATAGGTTTGCCTGTGATAATATTTTTTTTATTTTAGGTGAAAGAAAAAATAGACCTAGGGGTGATCGTAAATCACAAGAAATGTCTCTGCATTTGAGACAAGCATTATCTGCAGCCATCAAAACAGAATTATATCCACGATCACAAATTGACATCTATGTTGAAGTTTTACAGGTATAAAAATAATATGATAGCCTTATCATAGTTTCTATAAAATATATCTCTTTAAATTTTGTGTATGTTACATTTGCATTATATTACTTATATAACAATACCTTCATAATGGGAACTAAGCAGAGATAGAAGAGGTATACAAAACATGTTCATTGTATATATATAATTTTATGATACAATTAAAATATGTAGCTGTTTATTGTTCTTCCGAATGATATATAAAAACAACAAAATAGACCGCTCTGCGTACGCAGGTGTGAATGGCTAAGACGCCAGTGTTCCCATTTATCCTTATTTATTTCCTGTAATAAAATCAAAATAGTCATTGGTATTTCATCATCTTAAAATATTGGCATGGCCAAATTGGGGCATACAGCACAAGCATGAACGCATTTATGCCACCCGCTCATCGATACTTTTGTTCACCTACTTCTTTATTTATATTGAACTAACTTACAACCCGTGGCTTCACCCGCTTTGTCTAATGACTATTACCTAATAAATTATATACTAAAACCTTTCTCTTGAATCAATCTATCTATTTAAAAAATCGAATCAAAATCCGTTGCGTAGTTTTAAAGTTTTAACTTTTAAGCATACAAAGGGACATAAGGACAGAGAAAGCGACTTTGTTTTATACTATGTAGTGATGTCTAAATAAAATCAAAATGGCTTTTGTTATTCATTATTTTGAAAAATTACATTTATCATGATTTAAAAATGCCACTCAGGCAGATGGCGGCGCGTACTGCGCATGCGTGAACGCAGCGACCCTAGCGCTAATCGATGCGGGTGTTCCCCTCCGTGCTTACGCGTGTGCGTGTTCTTCATCTGTAGCGTGGCAAGGGAATAAACCTGAAGCGTTATTGGATGTAGGACATGTGGAAGAAGCCGCTGGGGGCATTTGTTTGACGGTGGCTGCTTTGCCTAATACAGGTAAGGAGTAGCTTTATGGGCAAGGAAATGCGAGAAAATTGCTCAGTCGAAGCAATCACGATAATTGACCTTTGGTTGAAGTTCTAAACGTTTCTTTGCAACGGTTACAACTACATTGGCAACATCTCGAAGAAAAAATTAATTTAAATAAAAAGCAGACCAGCTTTGTCATCCAAGTATTTATTATTATAAGTATAGATATAGCGATTAAGGCGTGTTAATTTTCATTTAATATGTATTAAAATGTAGACTCTTCATTTGTTAATATTTAGTGAGCAAAAAGAATTTATGCATGAAACAAATATACATAATTTTTACATTTAAAAAATTACAAAATATATATTTTATTGTTTCAGGGAGCATAGCATTACTTGAAATGTCGCATAGACTGCACATGGATTACTTTGAAGTAGTTTTAAGTAGAGCAATGCAAGGCTGCAGAGATATTGAGGTAATTTATTTAAATATTTATCAGTTTATAAACAAAAACTTGTTTATACATTTTTATCAAGCTGCTAAATATATATTATGTAATTCTAAATAATTTTACAGGTAATTCTCGACAAAGCTGTTAGAGAACACTTAGCAGAAGGCTGGACAAAACAAGATGTTGTTACCATATGAAATAAATTATTGCTCTTTCATATTATGTATTTTTTTATTCTGTCACAAATCCACTACAACCCAAACAAGGAAAGCTTTTCTTGTATTGAAATATTCTTGGTGCATTGAAATTTCTGGTATATAGCTTTATACTAGTGTGTCATGATTATAATTTTTTAAATTGCATACAAAAGGTTATAACTTAAAATTTTGATTTCCCTTATTCCAGAATAGGGGTTAAAATAAAACAAAAACTGTAGACTTACATATTTATTAGAGATCTGAACAAAATAAGAAATTAAATTATATGTACAGTCTATGTTAAAATTAACTAAATTAGATGTAAGTTAATAGGTACACACTCGTAAGGTATGCGGTAATGTTTAACTTACTCTATGGCAGAGTATATTATGCGACGAATTAGTATAGCGAAATGCGTTACTTTAAAATAAAGGGAAAAAAAGAAAATAAATAAAATTGGATGCAAAAATCAGTCCATCCGT
>CAJQZN010033489.1:0-12830 GCA_907164685.1 Colias eurytheme
TTTTTTTTTTTTTTTTTTTTGTGTGGTGTCTCTCAATGTTAGCCAGAAGGGCTTCTACATTTTAACGCGGACGCGGGGGTGAACTGAAGGTTCACCCTGGTAGCGACATGCACAAGGGCGTCCCCCCTTGACGGGGACCACGAACCTCGGCTTGAGCTGTCGCTTGAGTGGAGGAGGCCAGAAGGGCCCTTATCGGACGGGCGCTCACCCGGGTGGGCGCGGGAACGCGGAACAAGGGACCTCGTCTTCGCCGGCGAAGACGGTGTACGCTTTCTGCTGTGGTGTGTGCGGTGTCGCGGTTGGTTCGACGTTGGGCTTCAATCGCCGAGTCTAGCCGTGCGTTGGCTTTGGTAATGTCGTCGTCGGAGTCGTCCAAGACGTGTCTCGGACGCCTGCGACGACGAGTGGGATCGGGATTCGCGACGTATGCGATGGCCTTTGTCACCAATGGGTTGGGGTGGTTTTTAGCCTTGTCGAAGTAGCGCTTAGACGCTTGCTTCATCCATTGGGCTATGGTGGGGAGTTCTAGGTCCCTATGTAGGTCCACGTTACGCACGAACCAGGGCGCTCCAGTCGCCGTTCTCATGAACCGCGACTGAATCGTCTGGAGCTTGTGTATGGAGCTGGGGGCGCAATGCGCGAAAACTACACTACTATAAGTGAGGATAGGACGGACCACCGTTTTGTAAAGTGTCACCTTATGTCTAAGGGACATTTTACTGCGACTGTTTATAAGGTAATAGAGCCGGCTAAGAACATAGCTGGCTTTCTTACGGACTGCCTTAATGTGGGCTTTAAATGACATGTGTGCGTCTAGAGTGACGCCTAAGAATTTGGTGTGCTTTTGCCACGGAATGACTTGGCCATAGAGTTTGACACTATCTATGGCCTCGGGGCCGCCGCGCCTGAAGAGCACGGCGGCGCTCTTGTCGGGGTTCACAGTGATACCCCATTTGCGAAACCATTTGCCTAGTGCATTGGTCGCGGATTGTAGGAGTGGAGTTATTCTTTTGCGGTGTGGACTCGACACGTAGAGTGCCGTGTCGTCCGCGAAGAGGGATAATTGCACTTTATCGTGCTTAGGGATGTCGCTAGTGTATAGCGCGAATAGGAGGGGCGACAAGACGGAGCCCTGAGGGACTCCGGCCTGGATGGGACGTGAAGACGAGAGCGTGCCGTCTAGTCTGTAGCGGAAGGACCGGTTAGACAAGTAGTCTCGTATGATGAACACGAGACTGTCTGGCACGCCGAGAGTGTACAGTTTGTAAATCAAACCGTTGTGCCAGACCTTGTCGAACGCCTTCGCTACGTCAAAGAAGACCGCTCCCGTTCTGTGGGGTGTGAGGCGGGTGAGGCCCGCGAGAATGTACTCCGTGATGCGGTGTACTTGGTGAGGACATGAGTGAGCTCGCCTAAAGCCGAATTGTTCGTCCGGGAGCAGCTTTTTGGCAATGACTGCGTCCCAGAGGCGTTTGGAGATGATTCTCTCATAGATTTTCCCCAGAGAGCTGAGGAGACTGATGGGACGGTAACTAGATGCCACGTTCCGGGGTTTGCCCGGTTTGTGGATCCCGATCACAATTGCTTCCTTCCACTTAGCGGGGAAGGTACAATTGGCCAGGAGACAATTAAAGGTGGCTACTAGGAGAGCGATAAGGGCGGGCGGCAGGCTTTTTAGAGCTCTATTGGGAATAGAGTCTCCGCCTGGGGACTTCCTATTGGCAAGTGACTTGATGAGTGATTTTACTTCGGTGGCCGTCGTTGGTGACAAGGGCTCGGCATCGATACGAGGGGTTTCGGTAAAACGTGCGATCTCTTGATTAACTACGTTAATGTGAGTCGAGTCGGTCATGTCGAGATTGGGGGAACATTGTTCCTCTAAACTGTCAGCTAAGCATTCGGCCTTCTCAAAATCGTCAAAAGCGGGAGGTTGGTCAGGACGAATGAGCGGTGGCGTGGCGGCAATACCATCAGATTTGAGAGTCCTCGCAAGCCGCCAGTAGGCAGTGTGCGAGGGAGAGAGATCGCTAAGTAAAGAGTCCCACCGCTCGTTGCGTAATTCGTGAATTCGCTCTCTTACCTCTCTCTGTAAGGAACGAAGTATTCTACGGTTTTCGTCTGTCGGTGCTCGGTCGTAGGCGCGCGTCGCCGCGTTCTTATCGCCCACCAGCCTTCGTACGTCCGGAGGCAGATCCAACCGGTGGCCGAGGCCAACGGGGACCCGCCGGGACGCGTATTCAATCTTGGATTGAATGTGGCTGGTGACCGAGGAGACCGCGTCGAGCGCCTCTACGACCGTGTCGATTTTGTCAGGTACAGACTCCAGCTCTGGCGAGTCGACGGGCTGTAAGGCCTCGTGCAACTTTCGCCAGTCTACCTTCGTCATGTACTCTACGGTGGTGCTATCGGGGGGACCCAGTTCGAACAACACGGGCCTGTGATCAGAGTCGAGCTCGTGCAACGTTTCAACGGAGCGCAACTGTAGCGTCACGTTCCGCATCACCGCCACATCGAGCACGTCCTGTCTGTGTCCCGTGTTCTTCGGAAAGTGAGTCGGTTCTAAGGGGCCTACAATCGTGACGTTAAGTAGGTCAGTCAGTCGGTCTAGTCGTTTGCCATTGGCATTCTCGTAGGAGCTATTCCAGTTCCAGTGCTTGCAGTTGAGGTCGCCGGCCAGAATGACCGAGTCGCCCAGTGCAAGCAAGGCTCTGAGATCGCTCTCCAAGATTGCTTTTGACGGTGAGAGATAGACCGAGGCGATTATGACGGGTTGATGACCGGTCATAGACACCTTGATCACTGTGGCTTCTAAGTTAATTAGAGGCGGCGTGTCGATGGGCGTGCAGTGCAAGGCCCTTCTGTAATATATAAGGGTGCCGCCTAAGGGGCTGTTTACGCGGTCGTTACGCACCAACATGTAGTTGGCGATTCGCGGATTGCGGTTAAAAGGCTTAAGGAATGTCTCTTGCATTACTAGCACATCGACACGCCGTCTAGTGACAAAGTCCCTAACTAGGTTAGTCTGTTTGAGAAGGCCGTCCGCGTTAAAAGTAACTACGGAGATCGCTCTGGGTTTAATTCTAGCTGTAGTAGCCATTAGGGAGTTGTGTTGATTTTATTTATTAACTCCCAATGGGTGAATACAGTGATCATGGCCTCATCACGGCTTTTGGCGTTTCTTAATTTCTCGGCCACTAGATTTACCTCATCAGGGTTGAGGTTGAGGTTTTTAACATAATTCCTAATGTAGATAACGTTTGATAAGAACTCGTTAGGCGAGGCTAATTCTAGTGAGTGCACTTCAGCTGAAGGCTTCGGTGCTGCTTGTATGGCGGGAGCCGCTGAAGGCGGCGCCGCCACGCTCGGCTGGGCCTGCGTCACTAGTGACGGAGGTTTCGCCCAAGCGTTTGTTTTGGGTGGTGGAGCCGGTATAAAGGCCGGCTTTGGTTGCGGGGGTTGAGCCCCGGCGCGGGCGATCCCGCGAGGTTTGTTCGCCTTCTGGCGACCCCCAGCCCTGTGTCTGGGAGCCTTCGGGCAACCCCGGTAGTTCGCGGGGTGACCCGAAGTCTCACAGAGCACGCAGGACGGTGGATCCTCATTAGGCAAATCCTTGGACCTCGTGCAATCCTCCGTGCCGTGGTCGCCTAAACATTTGACGCAGCGAGGCCGCGAGAAACAGTTACGAGCAGAGTGCCCGTAAAGTTGACAGCGATGACACTGTCTAATATAGCTGTGGGAGTCGGGTGTTTCCACCTTAAGCCCTGAAAGTTTGCAGCAATGCCGCATTTTAAAAATGTCTTTACCCTTCGGGGTACGATCTAGGACCGCGAGGACCATGTCATATGGTGCTTTAGTGATTCTATTGTGCATGCGGAAGCACTCCTGCACAGGGAAACCTTGGTCTTTCAAGTCATTGAAGACTTGATCGGCAGAGATCTCTTTGGGGATCCCTTTTATAACGACTCTTAAAGAGCGTTCCTCCGGAAGGGGGAACGAATGACCGCCTATGTTTTGGTCTCTAAGATAGGCCGTAAAAACCCTATGGTGGGTTGACGTAAGCAATTGGACACGTATATTGTCCTTAGTAGGGCGAGCTTTGAAGGAGATTCCTTCACTATCTAAAAAGGCTGAGATCTTCAGCCACGCGGACTTATCCCTCACGTAGACGGGGGGAGGGGAGGGCGGTTTACGCGTCGCGGCGTTGCCCGCGGTCGGGCCTTCGGGTGCCTGAGGGGCGGATGCCTGAGGGGCGGGGGGCGCACGGCTAGATTCGGCGCGCGCGGAATCGCGAACGGTCGCGTTCCGTTTGGCGGGCGGAGCAGCATTTTTTAGTTTGCGCTTCTTTTTATTTGTGACGGTTTCGAAGCCGTCTGACGAATTTGAGGACTCCGCCTCCGAAGCTATCGACTCTGGAGCGCTCTCGCACTCCATAACGGTCGGGGCTTCGAACCCCGCTTCGACTGCCACTGGGGACAGCGGTGGGGACTCAGGAGAGTCCCTTAACGGTTGCGCAACGGGCGCGGCAAGTTTTTGAGCCCCGGCGGCGCTGTGTGCTTTAAATGCATCCAGCACCTCCGGGTTCTCCCTGACTAAGAAAGCCATAAAGGCTTTTATATCTAGGTCCTCCAACGAATCGGACATCCTAACGGTTTTTATTTTTCCTACTCGTCGTCCTAGCGGCCCCGCTTCCGGGCGGGGGGGGGGTTGTGTGCCTACACGTATGTATGTGAGTGTGGTGTGTTTGGTGCGTCCCGCTGGTGATAGCGGGGTGAGGTTGTCACTACCTAACAGTTCGCAGGGGTCTTGGAGTGACCCCCTGCGAAAGCGTGACGTGGACCCGTCAGGAGTAGTTCTCGGCCGAGTCCGGGCGCTAGCGAGCAGTTGGAGTACCTGCCCGCCGTGGCAGTGCCTACTAAGAGGACCCCGGACTCACAGTCACCGAAAAGCTCCCGAAGCGGTGAGGCTGTACGCCGTTTATACAAACGTGCGGTATCTGCGCCCCACAGATACTTCCACCGGATGGTGTTAATTTCTCCGAAGCCCGTTTGACACCGTTAGGTGGGCAACGGAGAAACCGCGACTGGCGCGTCGAGAACAAGAATTAGTTGTACGCTGCGAGTGCAGCTGCGGTTGCACCGCGACTGACCAGGTAGTAAACTACCTGAGCAGGCGGGGTGGGACCGGTCGCTTATCGGTCGCTATTGTTCACAACAAAGGCGCGGGTCACTTCCCGGAATTTGCCTTTCGGCGAATCTCAGGTAGCGGTCCCCCGTCTCTACGGAGAACAATAGACGGCAGGTAGGGCGCTCTTGCTAAGCACGAGTGCTCAGCTCGAGTGCCAAACCCGGTATGCCTCCGCACATACAGACACACGGACGTCCAAGACAGAACTTTTTTAAACTGTTTTTTAACTAGTTTAAATAACAAAAATGACATCAAAAATATCATGAACGTTAAAAATAGTGTTTTTTCTTAATATGTGTGTGTATGTATTATCTTACAAGTGCAATGTATGATACATAAAGACATTTTAAGTTTGAAAAATCAGATGTTGTGCGCGAAGTGACAGTAGTACCCACCTCAACGCTTCGCTTATGAGGCGTGCAATAGGCATACATTTCATTCTTGGAATTGGCAATATATTATATAGGTATATATTATTTATATATATTACTATTGACACTAAGAATCCTTTTACGTTAAAAAGTCTTCGTATTCAGAGGTGCTCTACAAATGGTATTTGCAACAATAACACGTCTGGAAAGCTCCTTTACACCTTCTAGAATAAAAATTAATATCAGAGTTTGGTTAACTGAGAAGCGATAAAATATAAACAAACTTAACTGTTTTTAATTCCAAATAGAACATTATTACATACCAACATAATATGAAAAGAAAGAAAGAAAATCCCTAATGTGATATTGTGAACATCGTAAATATTGTGAATATATTTGTGTTGTAAGTCGTGTATTTTAAAAACATACCATTTATTTTAACCGTCAATAAATTATTGCTAAATAAATCACTAATTTTATATCAATAAAGCTTTAACCTTTCCCCATTTACCATCCATTACGCTGCACCAAAATAAACAACAGGTTATAGGAAGGTAAATTGCAGAATTTGCAACTGGGTTACCTAGCAGCGAGCAATAATTTAATCTTGCCTGACGAGCACAGCTAATTAACTGCAAATATATAAATGGCAGACATATTACCTGCCCGTGCATCACGTGGGACCATTCCGCTAAATCTGAGCTAATAAGGACTAGTGTTTGGGGAGGTTGGGTTGAATTGGTGTATAATGTATAAAACCTAATTTTTGTTATCTTTATAGAACTTTAAATGACTTTCATTCGAATATACCCTACGGACTACAATAATATACCATTCTTCTTCATCTCTCTATTATATTCAATTTTTTTGCACTTACACAAATGCAATAAGACGATTTAAACTCTGTTCAAATAAAAATAATTTTTTCTATTCTTTATAAATTTATATTTATGAAACTAATACCTAAATTAAGCTCTATCATCTATTTCCAAAATCGCCCATTTAAAAACCAATCAAATAGCAGTAACCGTTGGGCGCTGAACACAGCAAATTATTCCAAATTATTCTAAATACCGGCACGTTTCGCACTTCATAACAAAAGAGTTGAGCCCAACTATGGACAGCTCCAATTTGTCAGTTGTCAGCACGCACCTTAATTGCGACGGTCCCCGGTCTCCCCCGGCACCTTGATTAAACGACGGCTATTTATATATTTCTACTCAGAACTTGGTTATTTTGATTTGACGTGTTTCGGCCACTTACTGTGACCACTGTATAGATTTTAGTGTTGAGTAATTTGGTATGCGAATTAACAAATTAATTATAAAAATATTAATTTTGATCATTTTTGATACAACTAGCCAATTTAATATATTAACCACACTCGAAATGTCGTAAGCAATTTCATGGAATTTGTTTATATTATTTTTAATACCTACCAAAAGATTAAAAGAACACGGCACCTTGAGGGCACAGTGATTTTTCTATTATCATTAATTACTAAAACAATACAATAATACTTATTAATTTAAACACATAATATGTATATAAAACAGAGTAGATATAACATAGTACAGAATTTCTGCTGAAGATGTTGAATTATTAAATAATTATGGGCGACTTTATTAATTATTTAATAAGCGCTTTCTTCCAAGGAATCCAAAATGTATACCTAACGAAGAGACATAATAAGCAAGAGTCTTTACCGATATTATAAATTCAAAGCGTGCTGTCTTCTTCACGAGTTCAGAGTCTTAAATAGTTGGGAGGGTATCCAGTGATAGTAAATTTTTGGTGAAATGGAACATCTCATTACATTAAACCACATGAACAAAGCCGCGGGTAACAGCTAGTGTATTAAATGCTGAATTATCAAATAGATTATTCGATAATAGGTAGGGATAGTGAGCAGGCGTGCGGCGGTAAATCATTGCGGTCAATGCGCTGTCGGGGCGCCTCAGTCGTTTTACATTCATTGGTACCTGTATTATATTAGTACAATCGCGTAGTAATTTAAATTCATAAATTGTTATTACATTTTCACACAAAATATGTTTAATTACGTCTCTTGTAGCCAGGGAGACGTCTGAAACACCATTTTTAGATTTGGATTGGAATCTATAGATTAGATAGACCAGCAAGCTCTACTTTAAAAGCCAAAAACATCATAATATTTCGTAAGTAAAGTCTTGGTTGTAGAGTCGACGAAAAAAGTCTTATTCTGATGCACAATATAGCTAAAATAATAATCTGCTCGCGAATAACCAGCCTCTGACATAGAGGCAAAAGGCATCTAGAATATTATATTATATTATTATAACATTACAATTAATTCTTACAATTCTTATAATTTCAAAGATTTAATATTAAAATTATCAAAGCGTTAACCGATTCAGCGCCTGTTTGTACCACACTAGGAAGCAGTTTGTCAATGTGACAAATCGTCGGTGTTTCCCACTCAACGCTTTTAATATTTTAACGAATATTCTATTATTTTTATTATAGCATTATATCAGATATAATTAGGATTTGTCTGGAGAATTAATGTCTGGTTGGCAAGAGAATAAGCTAAATCATGTTTTAACGAAGTGGTTCACAAAAACAAACTCATACCTATACAATGAACTAACTTCATTTCTATTGAAAGTAAAATGGAAGGAAAAATGTTTCATCAGCACTTACAAAATCAGATTTACATCAATAACATTTATTTTATTTAGTTTATTTATTACTACAGTCAATAAGTTTTGTAACTGGGAACCTGGAAAATAGCTTCAAAATATTCTCAACTAAAACGTACCTACCAGTATTAATAAAGAACGCACCAAGCCAAAAACCCACAGGTGTTTAAAATATAAAACAAATCGCATAATATTTTAAAATCACTAACATTTAACATTTAAAACTTCGTCGATCCCATTGTCGGTCCATTTAGCACGAACTATCACGTACAATTTATTCATTTTCCACTCCAACATAATCAAGGTGCTAAATTATGGTTAAAAGTTTAAAAACAACGAGAATATTATCGTTTCGTCAACTTCCTGCTCCATAAAGAAGCTTACTGCGGATTTGTGTTCTGGATTTTTGTACTAAATAAATCGATTATGGTCTAGGGAGATTATTATAATAGGATCTGCGTTATTTCCTTGTATTGGGAAAGTAGGTGATTGGGTGATTGTTTTGTTAGGTATTTAAGATAGATTATTATAAAAAGTATAATACTTACTTATCTATTATTTTATACATTTAAGATAATACTGCAAAGCGAGATTATTTTTTCAACTTTATATAGAATTCGCATGTTGTTCCTTTATTGCTTAACAGCAATTTCTTCCAAGCAACCAAAAAAAAAAGCAGAACGTTAAATACATTTACTTTGTGTACACAGATAGATGTGTTATTAAAACAAACAGTAAAATCATTTTCCATTCAATCAACAATTTCCATCAAACGATTGGCACGATCGGATCTAAATGAGAATACTGCATAAAAATATCCAAGTACGAAGGAATTTCAACGAAAACAAAACACTTTTAGCCGCACGATAAAATTCCAAAAAACCATATTAATACACGCTACCTGTGCCAAAGTATTTGCCCGGTTGCCCCTGCGATATTCGTTATACGACGGAAAAAATAGATCACCTTGAAGAATAAATGCAGGTGATATTTATCCGACTGCTGAAGAAGGGGTATGGTTTTAAGTGTACCTATGTGTAAAATATGAATGCAGGTGATATTTATCCGACTGCTGAAGAAGGGGTATGGTTTTAAGTGTACCTATGTGTAAAATATGAATGCAGGTGATATTTATCCGACTGCTGAAGAAGGGTTTTAAGTGTACCTATGTGTAAAATATGAATAATGCTCTAAAGTATGAATGGTTGTCGTGAGACTTGTTAATTCCTACATGATACCTACTGGATTAGAAATTTTGTTTCATTGTCTTAATTTTCAGTTTTAAATCTTGCTTATATTTTTTGTATTTCTTGATATATAAAAATAAATATAATGTGAAGTTTCACCATAGGTACCTACTACAAAGTAAAAAATAAATTAGTAAAAAATATGTGAACTTATTTATACCTATTCGTATTTAAATTTATCCGAAGGTGCCTCGTGAAATGCTTTTATACGATGTCTAAATATTTTAATTTTATACCAAACTCAGTGCCAAGAACACCTTTCTCGAAACAAAGAGCTTATAATAATTTAAACAATTTATAATAATTTTAGCTTTACTCCAAATAAATTTTGTGATGAAAAGCCATAACAAAAATCATAATAAACACCCTGTAGACGACTTTATTTGTATTGACGACCATTTATATTAAATAAGGGCAGTGTATACACGAACGAAGCATTCGCATCAATAAAGGGTTAGAAAGAAATTAGAAATCGTCAGCATAACTCTCACATAACTGTTCATAATTATTGTAATCACAATTGTTGTTTAAAAACATATTACATACTTAATTTTTATTTTTGAATGTAGTTAAAACAAGGCAAACTTTCAATACCTACTTGCGCGCCTTGCTAGTGATAATATGATGATTGAAATCTATGTTGATTTACTTTTTTACACTATTCATAAAAATTCTATTCCTCGATTAACTTTCACCTTTCATTTTGTAAAAAAAACGCAGCGTTTTCCACGCTCGTCCGCAACTCGCTTACCAACACCTGCTGTAAAGTTTGTTACCGTATGATGTAGTGACATGCGAAATTGTCACTTTAACGTTTTCACGAAGGAATGTTTTACTTTGAATTATAGGTAACACGAAATTTTTATATTGAGTCATAACTATTTTAAACAGCTATAAAAATAAATATATGAGGTTATTAAATGGAGTACTATTACAGTTATTGCGTTAGATTAGATTGAGTTGCGATGTGCGTGATTAGAAATTGGCTATTTCATTAAAATAGGTACAAACTCTAATACGCGAAGGTGCTCGCATTTTATTTAGGTAAATAAAAAATGCTCCTAATGTTTGTCCAATCCATACTAATATTATAAATGCGAAAGTAACTCTGTCTGTTACTCAATCACGCCTAAACTACTGAACCAATTTGCATGAAATTTGGTATGGAGATATTTTGATACCCGAGAAAGACATAGGCTACCTTTTATTGCGAAATAATTATGTACCACGGGCGAAGCCGGGGCGGACCGCTAGTATTATATAAATCTGTGATATATAGTTACGTTTTTGTAATAGTTTTGACCTTTTCATAGAGCGGCTGGTGCGTTAGAAAAAAAGTTTATCTTTTGTTTTAAACTGTGGTAAAAATTATTTAATTTTGTACCACAACTGTGTACTACCTCTTTCTAATTTTGCACGACAACTCTCTACGCCTATTACCTCTTTCTCAAAAAAACCGTTACGCTTGTTAAATGTTAATTTTAAAAAATGTGCACCTTCAAAAACAATGCAATAAAAAACATCTGTACGCTCACAATTAACTCTTTGCAGGGGGCGTGAATGAAAATAATGTAAAAATAGATTTTAAACATCTGCCATGTTGCAGGCAATGACATTCAGATAGACACGTGTAATGTCTATTCATCTTTGCTAGTTAAAAAGCACGTAAAAATGATAAAAGTATTAAAGTAACAGAAAAAACTCTTAAAATTTATTACGTCGTAGGTACCCGGTGGCACAGACGTTTTAGAATCGTTTTGAATTGAATACAGTCTTACTCGTACTTTAGATTTTTTTTCGAATTCAAATATGGCCATAATTAGAAACAGAATTAAAAAAGACAAAAATAAGCACCTTTAAATCTATTTGCTTGTTTTGGCTAACCTTCAAAACCAAAAGACCCAGTTTATCATATTATGAGTACCTAATGAATATACAAACAAAATCTGTTTGTGATAATTGAGTAGCTCCTCAAGATAGGTACTTGTTATACGAAATTCCTTCACATAAAAATGGCAATTACCCCTACACAAGGTAAGCGAGTGTCAATCAAGATGTCTAGGGGAGCTCCCTCTGTACAGAGTAATGTGGAATAGAAACAGAGACTTTATTATTCTTACATTTTTTAATTGAAAAAAAATTGTTTATTGTATGATGGATTTGTAGATTGTAACTTTTACATGATTAAATAATAATATTATTTAATCATGTTTAATTTAATCATATTTAAATATATATTATACATATAAGTAGAAAATGCAATAAAGCTTATTTAAGCTTTGTCGCATGTTGAAGAAATAAAGCTAGAGCTAGAGTTACCGACTAACTCTAGGAAACTCTATTTTATAAACACTCTGCTTTATTTAAATTTCAATATATTGTATATCTAAAATAATTATCTTTCAATGAAATTATATAAAATCAATGTTAAAACATAAATTCCTACGGTGTTCTATATTAATAACCTCTTTAATATTTAAAAAAACACATTGTGCGATTCGAAAGTGCTACTAAATAGTAGTCTAATTGAATAAATGAATGTTTGAGTTTGAGTTTTGAGTTTGAATTTGTATATTTCTACACAATTATTTCATCATTTAAAATTGTATTTTCAGTCTCTATTGCGATCTACTCTGTGCTCCCAAGATAGCACTCATTTAATGGCATACCGATTGAGTTTTTATTTATATTCGGACCGCAAGAAGCACGTCTGTATGTTAATCAAGGGCTTATAGGTGATTGTAATGAATTAGAGATTAGCCCACGCTTTTAAAAGCTTTTAAAGTAATTGTTTATTTTACGGGTAGGTGCGAATTTATGTAATCGTCAAAGTTTGTGGGGAATTTTGTAGATCTGTATTTTATTAGTCTGTGTTTTTTGTGGATTAGTGTTTGTTTCTGTTTTCAAATTGTTATTATGTTTTGTAATAAATCGTAAAAAAAAAATATTGTAGACGAAAGGCTTCGGTTATAGATAATGATTTAACTGAAAGAAACTAGACAAAATTATTTATACATACCTACTTCCAATTCTTCCAAATATAGGTAGGTACTAGGTAGATACATCTTTATCGCGACTGCATTTCTTTTTTTTACAGATTTTTAGAGTAAGTGCATAATAGTAAGTATAATATTATAGGTTTTTTAAGGTAAGTAGGTACCAAATAAATCTCAGGATAAAAAATTCATAGGTAGACGGTATAGTAACTAGCTAGTAGACCTATTAAACCAAATAACAAACAATTACATATTTAAAAAAATATGATTAATTGTGCAGTTAAATAATTTTAATTATTTTTAATAGTGAGTAGATAAAAAAACCCTGAAAAATTATTTTCTAAATACACT
>CAJQZN010033490.1:0-20137 GCA_907164685.1 Colias eurytheme
TTTGTTGAACTGTCAAATGTTGCCTATTAAAATGGCTCTACTATAATTATAAGGGCCGATTTTTCAATGCTTGGATAAAACCAAGATAAAACTTATTCGTCCAATAAAGTATTACACGATAATATTAAAATGTCACGTAAACTGTCAAATGCGGGCAATCAGAATACGTTTTTAAAATGGTAGTTTTATACATTATTCGACTAATAAGTTTTAACCAATGACTGAAAAATCAGCCCTAAGTTGTAATAGTTGTGAAGTATAATTGTCTATGGTTCAATATTACGTTGGCTGTGGTAATAAATTGATTTGGGTAGGTTATTGTTAATAGAGGTAGGTGGAGTAATCATGATTCTTGAGAATTGTTGGTACCTACACTGAGAAAACGTAACGGCTATAAATAATCAAGTTGCTGCTATTTACAACCGAGTAACTTGCTTCGGAGGGAGCCTGCAAAGTTTGTTGCTAAAATTATACAAGTCAACTTTGTTAACGTATGTTGGTAATATAAGCCCACTAAGGTGGTCAAAAAATACGTATTAAGGGTTTGTTGCTTTTAACCTATTCACTCAGTAAACTTAACAAACCTATTTACTATAGTCAATCGTGTTACTCTGTTAACAATACCCAACGTGCTCTGTTGTTTTTAGCAAAGTAATTCAGTGATTTCAAATATGTTGCTTTGTAAAACTAGCTAAGTAACACAATAATGTTAATCATATTTATTGGGTAGGGACAGCCAATCTACTTTGTTACTTCTACTCAATTAAAAATTTGTATACGTAGCCAAGTTACTGGGTACTGTCAATCGTGTTCATTGGGTAACTATAACTAAATATACTCTGTTATTTCTAGTCAATTAAGATTGGTATATTTAGCCAAGTTACTTTGAATTCTTAGGCGGGTTTATTAGGTAACCATAGCTAAAATACTTGGTTGCAAGTAATAATTCAAACGACACATATTAAGCTATATATTTTCAGTATAAGCTGACCTGTGAATGTTCGTAAAACCTATACAAGGTGTAAGGGGATATACACATCCGAACAGGGCGTGATGTACTGTTCAGTTTCCCTGCCTGCCCTGCTTAGGTGTGTACCCCCTTTCTGTTACACCCTGTATACAATGTGAGGTCAGCTCATACTGAAAATATTTATCTAGTTCGATATGTTGTCATTTCTACCATTATTAATGCAGTGGGAAAAATGTTGGCATGTCGGAAAAAAAGCCAATGAAACGTTCATGTAGGAAAACAACACTAATTTTGCCGACACACCAAAAACTTAGAAGAAACTGAAAGAAAATTATGCACTTTAATGAAATTAGCTTTATTCAGTACATGATACAATCATTTCAAGTAACATATTATCTACTACTTACACTTAAATACTACTACTTTTAAAAATAGTACACAATTCACAATGTCAAGAAACGATACTGGAGTTCTGTGTTTTAATTTTCACAATAACAGGGTGAAATATAAATCATGAGCAAACTTTTAAGGAATGACTCAGACTAAACCTGAACAACTTTAATTAGGTATAGGACCAAATCCAACATCGTAAAAGAAATATCAGCTGTTTCATAATATACAAAAGTGGAATTATCTACTATGCCAAAATCTACGGAACAGCTGATTTTATTTCGCGATGTTGGAGTTTGTTCTCTAATGAAAGTGGTTTAGGTTTGTTTACATAAAAACAAACAACCATTATGGTAATGTAAGCAAGTTAATACACCTAAATTGTACTTATAAATGTATTTGATAAGTCAAAAGTTTAGGCAAAACCATACAATAAGCTAGGAGAATAAGTAATCTTTTTGATCTAATAATTTTATTACAGCCCAACAAGTAAATCCGTCATTTTTTTTAAACATTTGAATTTATTCGCATTGAAAAATAATTCACATTCGTCTTCGGGAAAACGATCATAAATGCTAAAACTTAAACATTTTTTGCACCAAAAAAAATTTAAGTACAATAAGCTCTTTACATATTGTTCGTTTTCTATTATAAAATATTCTGGTTGAACCTCGTTACAAATTTGATGTGTAGATATGCAGATATCATATCGGAACTATATCGTACCTACCTTATGTAATTTACATATTAAAGTAATAGGTATATGACAATATGATGCTTGATCAGAAGTAACTTACTAATTCAAATTTATTTTTGGTTTGATTGTGGGGAAGCTTTCAGTGATTTCGGTATATTGTCCTTTGCTTTTCATATCTTTTTCTAGCTGTAAACAAATAAAAAAAAACGTAAGTAAGTATACAAAAGTAATTAAACTAAAGCAGAC
The DNA here is from genome assembly GCA_907164685.1 of Colias eurytheme. Classification (NCBI taxonomy): domain Eukaryota; kingdom Metazoa; phylum Arthropoda; class Insecta; order Lepidoptera; family Pieridae; genus Colias; species Colias eurytheme. Next base: position 2,304 of record CAJQZN010033490.1, read on the forward strand.
AAAAATTCTAAAAAACTTAACTCACCAGAAGATATCCTTTGGGTTTTTTAAGAGCAGCATATTCATTGTATTGAGGTATTGGAGCTATGGTTAACTCTTTTGCAGCAATGAGCCTCGTCTCTGTAGTTTCTTGCCACTTTAGTTCTACGGCTGTCCATGGCTCAGAGGAGTTTTTGAGCCATATTAGTTTGTCTTCTGCATCTTGCTCTTCTATAATAGTTTGATTAAAATTCAAAATGATGATGAAAAATTATTGTTTTTAATGTAAATTTGAATCTGCCTTGTAGGTGCTGAGGCGGCCGCGGCGCTTCAACAGACACGTTCGTCACTCGACTATGATTTGATAGAAATGGCCGACTTTGCAGGCTACGCAGCCAATTCCTTGTTTAATTTTTATCAAGTTCCTCGGTCAAAAATAGTATTCGCTCCATTGTTAATTGCCGAGCTATGCTTATGTACCAATAGATAAGTTACTTGTTTGTTTTTAAGTAAGAAACACGGTTATATGTATCATAGCAAGTTATTTAATTTTAGCCAAATAATATTATGTCTAAATTTAAATGATTTACTTGTCATTCAATGATAATGTAAGCTTGTTTATTTTTAACCGAACTCTGTGTAAATAGTAGCCAACTATAGTTAAGTCTAAAAATAAATAACTTACTTATCATTAAATAATAACGTAAGCTTGTCTATTTTTAACCTAATTCGGTAAAGGTAATATTGACCGAGTCGTTAATTTTGAAATAAATAAGTACTTTTTTAATAATAGCTAAGAATATTTAGCAATACTTGCTTGTATAATACTAGCAAAGCTTTAATGCACATTTTAAATATGTCTTGATTGAATGCAGCAGAATAATTTTTAACCGAGCTAAATTGGTACTTTGCTAAAGCAAAATTTTCTCAGTGTACCTAAGAGAAATATTCAAACACATGTAAATTAGCTAAACATATAGCTATGTAAATAGATGGTTTGCCGTTTGTTTTGATGGATATTATTAAGGGGAGAAGTCTTGTGACATGTAACTACAATAGAGAACCCTAAAACACAAAATATGTTGATTAAAATTGAAATTTATAAGTAACATACCGGCTACAAATTACAATCATGGTTAACCAACACGTTTTTGAATTCCAAAATCAATTACAAACAGATAACGCAGCCGACAAATCTTTGCAGAGATTTGTCGGCTGCGTTACGACTGCGACTAAATACAGAATCTGGGCTTTATTTATTACAAGTACATTATTGTAACAAGCTTTATTTATTTACACATAGTTGTAGCGGCCGTTAAAATATAGGAAACGGCTAACTGTACATATTTTATGTACGCTCCAAATGTGTATGTAGGTGAAGCAATACGGAACATGTAAACCTTAATTTATTAGAGCTAATTTTTAGGACATCAAAATGTTACGCTTTTACTTACTTCCGTCTGCGATTGCGCGGAGTTAAAGATAAAAAATAATGCGTTCAGAGTCCAGAAAATTATATGAATATTGTATTGTATGGATGTTTGGAGCTGCGTAAAAACAGCTGAATTGTTTTTTTGTAATTTAGGAACAGGGAGTCATTTATAAAATATAATAGGAAGATATCAAAATGCCTAAACAGTTAGATATTATATCGTAAACTTTTTTAAAAATGCAGTTCTCTAAAAAATAATAAAGATCGAATAAGTTCGTAATAAAATATCCAAGATATTATTATATTGAGCACGAGTATTAGGTATAAATGATAAATCCTACAGAATATTTAGATAGTTAAGTGATATTTGAAATCGATAAGCAAATGGTCAGTTTCGCCGTTCCCTTGGCTAATGTGAGTGATAAGCTGTCGTGACCGAAATTCGGTCAGGACACTGTTTCACAATGTAGGACAGTATACATACCTACTAAAGGTATATGTACCAGTTTCACTTTAAAAATTGATCAAAATCACCATTAATTAATTAATATTACATATTATTAAAATTTGTAATTTCTAGAGTCCTTAAATTATTAAAATCTAAATAGGATGATTAAATTATTAAAATAATAACAGCTTATTAATTTGAGAATATTTTAACGTGTCCCTTATATCTTTTCAGCAAACTAGTGGCACAGTTCAGCCGCGAAGAAACGTCATTGCTCGTGCTACGCGTGATGGTCGGTTTGATCATTCTTTACGACTGGGTACACCCCTCCGGCGCGTTCTGTCGTTCCTCCTCAGTAGATGTCAAAGGATGCGTCAAATTCCTTCAACAACAGCCCCCACCCAAAGCCGAGCCACTCCTAAACGCTCTCCGATACACGACAAAACACCTCAACAGCCAATCCACGCCCAAGAATATAAGAGCCCTGCTAGCTGCGTGAGGACAGCATTCCAGCCTTGCATGTTGTTGTGGGGAATGATGTGACAATAAATATGGGGATTTCTCGTTGGCATTTGTTTTGCGTCGTCGTTAACAGGTTGTGGCGTGATCTATAGATTCCAGTTTAACAATCGAGCGTCAAAAGTTCCTCCATACGAGATCAAGCCACAACCTTTATTCTAGTGAAATAGGTTAAGGTGAAGAATATGTATAAGGTGTGACGTTTTCCTAAGTTTCCTGTTTCTACGTGATAACAGATATTCCTCGTGCGTTTATTGAGCTATATTTATTTTTGATATTTTCAACACTTCTGATTCCGACAGCCCTAGAGTGGTCTATGTAATTATTGTTGCTACGATACAACGCTACACGAACTAGTGACACCACGTAGATGAAGCTTTAAAAGCAAATATATATTTTTTGAGAAATCATTCCCTTACCCCACACAAATGCAAGGTTACTATACTTTGTCACAACTCTTTCAGAATTTATGATACCTATTTGCAAACTGTTAGATTAAGATGCTAGTTTAAATTTATTGGAATATTATAAACATATTGTAATAAGTGTATTAATGAAAACTTCTAATTGGTTACCACAAATATTGTGCAAGCAATACTAACTTCCAGTGACTTTTCCCTTCGTGTATAACTTATGAATATATTTACTGAAGTAAGTGGGAATAACAGCAAAATAATAATAATTGAATATATTTAATGATAAAGATACACAGTAAGGGTGGAATAAAGTAAAACTAGAATCTATGAATAAAATATTTTTGGTAACCCAACGAATTAATACTAACCTATTTCTAAGGCGTCCAAAGAGGCAAGAACAAACTAAGTATAAAGTTTGTCATAGAAAAAAATTAAGGAAATTGCACTAATCATAGTTACTATTTGGATATATTTAAAATATGAATGATAGAAAATAATATGTGGTATCGAAGCAGACTAGTGTTATTGAATCAAAGTTGCATTTTAATATAAAAAATATGGTCAAAAATGTATTTTATGGTACGCCTTATGACTACTGATTTTAAATAATAATCGATAAATAAGATACGTGTACACTGCCTCAATGTTATCAAGTGATTTTTTTAATATAATAATGTTTACTAGTACAATATTATTATTTGAGAAATTTTACAACTGATATTTTTACATAATATTATTGTTAACTACTTATAAAATGCTGCGTACGCTCAAATTAACCCGATCAAAACTTTGATTAAATATACAAATATATAAAAAGTCATTGATTAAAGATCCAAGACTGTAAGAAAACAAACAAATTTTAAAAACCTTAGTAAGTTTTAAAATAATTCATTACCAAATATAACACGGTTTCTTACGTATGATTTCGATATAGTTTGGCATTCTAGTCTTCCATTTCAAACAATTTCCTACCAGTGATTTTATTTTATACGAATTTATATTAACCACAAATCCAATTTTTGTTGTTACAGGGTAACGCACAAAATAATACTTCCTAACAAAATAAAATCAAAACAAATATCTCATACAGTTATCTGTATAGCATTTACAAAATTTTCCTTCATGCATTTAGTATTAAAACATGTATTGAATATATTAAATCGATTTAGAATGTTAGTTAATTGTATTACTTGCACAAATAGCACATTATTGTTATTTATTAGTGTAGTGAATATCTTGTTGAGATGTTTTCGTAATTATTATAGTTATGTCCAAATATGCAACCCTTTACTTTAAGGAATTGTACAATCGTCACTGCCCAGTTGATGATATTTTTGAGATTTTTTCAAAGGCAAATTGTAGTCGAAATAAATATTAACTGTAGTATAAGAACAGGAAATTTTATACATACGATATAACTTGAATACTATTGCGTTAATATATTATGTAGTCAGAATTAAAATTATATCGTGTGTATAAAATCCTCATATTTATGAGACTAAAAAGTCCGGAGATTAGAAATAAAATACTAGATGAAATGTTTGAAATTATATGTCGCAAATTCGAATATTACTCTGTTATAATGATTATTATTGTCTATTTGAAATGCACTGTCATTATTTATATTTACTTAATAAACTTGTGATATAATTGCGCTATTAGATTGCAAATAAATACATATTTTAAATTTCCTATATCTATTTCTATGTAATAGTGAAAATGTATAGTGAAATATTGCTGCTTCTTAAATGTTTCGATACCGTTACGTCGTTTAGGGTTAATTTTTTAAGTTTTCAACTATTTATTGTATATAATAAACACACCAAAGTTATAAATAATAAACATGAATAGTATCTCATAAATTGTTTTATTTGATAACCTTAATGAATAGGATAGAAAACAATTGGAACTTAATGGAACTAGTGACTAAGACAGGTCATGTTGTTTGCTGGCCGAGGTTTGAGGATCAGTTTTCCTGTTTCATCGCATGACATGTTGAAATCATTGAGCACTGAACGAGTCCTTGCTGTTATAATACTGGGTGCAATCACTTTTCTATGTACTCCCATCATGAATAACAACACTGGAAAAAATAATTAATCATCATTAAATAAAATAAAGTCACCATGAATTTTGGTTTTGTTTGCACAAATTAAAGGTAACAGGTAGTTTATCGTGTAAAAATACACAATGTATGTCTGTTATCACAGGGCAAAGGTTGATCAATTAATTATTATTATCAAATCTAATTATAGAACAATAATTAGAATTTTCTAACCACAAAGAAATAAAATAAATTAATTTTAATAAGTAATTACAATTATTACTTATTGCCCTAATAAATAAAATGTACAATTGCTCATAAAAGGACACACACTTTAATGCTTAGTGTTATTTTGAATGTAGGGTTATTTCGAAAATATGCCCTTTTAACGAAATAAACTTATGAATATAAAACTATGGAACAATGCGTCGATTATTATAACAAACACCAGCTTTGTATTAATTATAAATTATTACATCCACTCTTCACATTTTTCTAAAGCACCTAGTTAATATAAAATGTAAAATTCATAAAAATTACCTAGCAGTGTAGAAGTGACAGCAAAAAAGGGGTGATTCCATAGTGACTGTGTGAGTGATACCACCGGAGTGAGGGGGTCCGTGAGCCAGTGCCACGCTGCAATTGCAGTACACAGTGACACTGCCGCTAATACAACTGAAACATTTGTTTATTAGCATTGAGATATAGATATTATGGAGACGACACCGCCTACATAACTTATGTTCCGACTTCCGCTCAACATACGCCATATGGCGTAACTGCACGCTCATTTTTTATTTGTTTTACAGTGAAACGCATCAAACATGCCTTCGTGTGTGTTACGATATTGCACAAATAATACAAATAATATGGAAAAGTGCAAAGGAATAACTTTCATCGGTATGTACCTAACTAGATAATAATTTTTAAAACTTAGAGCAAAAAAATGGCGCACAGATTTTGTTTGTGGTGTCTTCTCCATACGTAGTAATATTATCTCAATGTTTATTAGTCACCTTCAAAATAGATACATAGCATAAAGCTAAGTCACTTCCCGCATATCTTTATGTATGTATGCTTACATCATTAAAACTACACAACGGACTTGGATACTTTATATTTAATACATACAATGATTTAAGGGGAATTTTTAGCATATAATTTAGCTGAAGCCGCCGGCGGAAATCTTAAATAGTAACTAGTAAAAAGGATATGCAAAATATTATGACTGTGCTCAATTTCATTCAGAATGAACATCAATCTTTACAAATTTTCACAAATATAATAGTAGGAATTTACTATGATAATTATTATTTTTCTTTTATACTGTTCTAAAACTAAATGTATTGGATATATTTATGAATTTTTTGTCTAGAATTTTTGGATTAAATTAATAAATTAGTTATTACTTCACAAAGACAAACAATAGTAATGGCATTGAACATGTATTAAACTAGTAAAATTAGTGAACTTACTTCTCCATCTAGTGGTAGCAGGCTGCAAGCAAGCTATGACTTCAGTAAGCCGCCTCTCAAATGCCTTTAAGTCTGTAAGAACGGCTTAGAAATATTAGATTTTGTTATTATTGCAATGTCTTCAAACAAACGACAGTTTAGGGAAATACATCATTTTCTTTTGTATGGCAGATCACGAAAAACATTTCAATTATTTGAGAGTCTTGAATATAAACTAATTACATTGTAATTAATATTTTAGAAGGCGTTTTAATTTGAAATGAATGTAAAAACATCTTACCATCACATGCAGTTTGTTCTAACGACATTCTAACTTATAAATCGTACCGACACATTATCAGAAATTGGTATCCTTAAATGTAATTTGATATATAAGCTTTATTTTATCTGGTTTTAGGGCCCATTTTTCAATGCTTGGATAAAACTTATCCGTCCAATAAAGTATAACACGATAATATTAAAATGTCACGTAAACTGTCAAATACGGGCAATTAGAATACGTTTTTAAAATGGTAGTTTTATACATTATTCGACAAATAAGTTTTAACCAAGGATTGAAAAATCAGCCCTTATAGAAATTTTTGATCTGATAAATCAGAAATTTAATATTTATTCGATTTGACAATTGACATCGGTTGAGCGACTTGACATTGATAACCGTAGTTGATAACTGACAAATGACAGACAGAATGAAACGTGACGTGACATTGATTCGTACCTAGACCACAGATAATTGCAAATTTGCATTGGTTTGCATTCTTTTTGCAACCATTCATTCGCCATGAATAGAAAATATGTCATAAAAACTAAAAACTAAAATAAATCAAGTTGTGCGGGCACAAAGTTGCATACAATCACAAAATCACTTGGTAACAGAACTTTTAATTTACTTGAACGGAAGTGAATCGGAACGGAACTTAGACGTAAACAATAATTGACAAAATGCCAAGTAGATAAACTAGATTAAATTGTTCCAATTTCAATTTTCAAGTCCAAAGGTTTATTTCAATTTTTTTAGACAACAAGTACATACCTGTAAGTATCTATTTTATTTTAAAACAGGTATATTCACTTGAAAATTTTATAGGTACTTTAATATATTTAAAGTTAATCTTTATACAGAATAATAATTGATAGTTTAGAAGTTAAATAATTATAATATCCAGATTCAAATAGCAAAACAAAATAATTTTAAATAAATAATCCCCTTGGTATAAGTATAAAATGTAGGTGATATTATATTCCTCGCAGTATTTAAAAAAACAATTTATCGGGCTACTGGATATTGCAATTTTATCAAAAACAATAATTAAGAGGTGTTTCTCTTAATTTGCGATAAGTATACGATCGCAATAAATAAAATTATCAAATTTAATCAAATATTTACTGAAAAATATCTATTTAAGGATCTGTGACTGTACCTAACAAAAATTATTGTTTATTCCTGCAGTAACAAGCAAGATGATAAGACAAGGAATAAGAAGTTTAAAGCAAGTCGCTCCCAGCATTAGGGCTTTGTCCAGTCAAGCAAACATAACAAGCTTGAACGCTGACAATGAAGGTATTGCAGTCCTGACGTTACAAAGACCACCTGTGAATAGTCTTAATTTGGACTTGCTGCAAGAAATAAGCAAATCGCTGGATGAAGTTAGCAAGAATAAATTCAGAGCCCTGATTCTAACTTCTGTAAGTAAATTTTTTTTTTAATTTACCATTTCCATTCTCAATATTTAAATTTTTTTGCTGTAAAAACTAATAAAAAAAAAGTTAACAATAATAATTTAATTAACAGCGCAGTGATAGGGAGCTATTATAGAACTCGTATGCAGGATTGATTAGAAGATTAAAACTTATACCTCTTATCTAAGATGCGAACTAAATGCATTAAAAAACATTAATTTATAATATATTTTCATACTTTTCTCTCAGTTAATATTAAAAAATCTCAGATAAAGCAGAATATACACATAAGATATGAAACCAATTATGTATATTAAAAACAAAACAAGCTACCACTTAAAATGCCTAGGTATCCTATATCTTAGAAGATATTTATTCCTTACAGGCATCACCCACAGTATTTTCAGCTGGTCTCGATATTATGGAGATGTATAAACCTGATATGAAAAGAGCGGAACTTTTCTGGACAACATTGCAAGAAGTTTGGCTAAAACTCTTCGAAGCCAGCTACATAACAGCTGCTGCGATTAATGTAAGTCATATTATATATTATATTACATCAGTTATAAACTTATAAAACAATAATCTATTATATATTTTGTTAGAACTTGATAATAAATATAAGTTAAAAAAAATCTAAAACATTAGAAAAAAATCTTGCATTTGTAAGGAGGGGTCAACAAACGTTCATGTTTAATAAATTAAAATTAATTAGTAAGAAGAGCATATAAATAAATAAGTTTATGTTAATGCATTGTGAACAATGTATTTGATTTGCATTGACTTAGATTAAATAGTATTATCAGTTAGATTTAATAAAATAAGTGAAACCAAACCACTGGTTTCAAGGATAACAGTGTTTACACTAACATCCGTTGCTTACTCATTAAGTCATTAATATTTATTTGTATAATTCAAAATGGATTTAAGAAATGATAAATGATTTAAACAAACAATAAATAAAATAGTAACCCATCCAATTTATGACTGTACCAATCGTTGCTTAAGCTGAATTTTTATTATTTGTTGTTATAGTGGCAACGGAAATAATTCAACTATCTTTCTTTCTTTCTTTCTATTGCTATTTATCTATCACGGTTCATAGACATAGCTTGGTATCAGACGGACTAGTAGACAGATAGATAGCAAAGTTACAGTAACTGGTCCGGTTTTTATCCTTTGGGTACAGAACCGAAAAACTCTTTAATTTCCAAATATGTACTATGTACACAAAAAATAAATAATAATAAATAAATATTATAGGACATTATTACACAAATCGACCTAGTCCCAACTCCCACAGTAAGCTCAATTAAGGCTTGTGTTGTGGGTACTAGGCGACGATAAATATAATATTTAATAAATACATATATATAGATAAACACCCAGACCCAAGAAGAAATAATTGAGTTCATCACACAAATATTTGCCCTGCCCGGGGATCGAACCCGGGACCGTTGGCTCAGTAGGCAGTTACTTACCACTGCGCCAACCGCTTCGTCTAAATCTCTATATTAACGAGATTTTCATACTATTCAAGGGCCACGCACCAGCTGGTGGTTGTTTACTAGCCACATCATGCGAATATCGAGCTATGGTGAGCGGCAAATACACGATAGGGCTCAACGAAACGGCCCTCGGTATTGTAGCCCCGTCGTGGTTCATGGGCACTCTATGTAATACAGTACCCAGTAGAACGGCGGAATTGGCACTCACTACGGGAAAACTGTTCACTGTTGATGAGGCTTTGAAGGTATGTTTAAAAATGTAGTTGTACAGCAGTGCTTTTTCTTTCGTGGCCTTATAAGTTATAAAGTAACATATTATGTATATAGTTCTAGTGCCTTAACTGCAAACAGAAATTTGTGTTATATAAAACGGATTTTACTATAATCGCAAATATTTTGTTATCAATCTAAAAATGCTATTATGTAATATTATAGCATAGTTATATAATTATATTATATTGTTATTGCATTTTATGTAATCCAACATATTTTAATTCTAATTTGAGATGATGCTTATCAGTCATTGGACTTATTGCAAGTATAGTCTAATGTTAATTAAATTAATTTTAATAAAAAAATTCTTCAGGTGGGTCTTATCGACGATGTTGCGACTGACAAAGAGGACGCGATAAATAAATGCAAAGAATTTATAAAGAAGTTCAACAGGATTCCGCCATTAGCAAGAGCGGTTACTAAACAAAAGTACAGAGCCAGTACAACCCAGTGGTTAAAAGACAATAGGAAAGCTGATGTCGCAGAGTTCTTAGGTTTCCTAAGTAACCCTAAAATACAACAATCCTTGGAAATGTACATCCAGTCTTTGAAACAGAAAGCCAAATAGAACTTTTTATACCTTATATATACCTTGTAGTATAATATAAGATCCTTTTACCTGTAAAATGTAAAAAACGCATCCACGTGAATGTCAATTATTATTATATAATTTTAGATATATGTATATATATACACGATTGAATATTTTTATACTGTATGTTAAGTAAATGAATGACGTTTCTTTGTTAGACACAAAGCTTTATCTGAATAAATGATAGTTAATTTTTATTTTGGTTTCATTGTAACACTAGGGTACGTACCTAACTTTACGCGCAGATTTTTAGTAAAAAAAAAATTTTGTAGCTAGTTATTTTCGTCTTTCGCAATGTTACCCAAACTGTTTTGATTGTCCTTGATCTCAACAAATTATTATTTTATTTAATGAAAGTACTGTTGAAACCATTGTTGACTCAGAAAAAATAACATCACCTGCGGCGCAAAATGCGCGAATTATCGATAGTTTTTAATATATCGAACGTATTAAAGAGTAGATGTAGCGAGATTTTTTATGAAAACAATTTTAAAAGAAATTATTTATCTTAATATCCATTACCTATAACTAATCGCTCCTAAGTCCTACCCAATGTATAAGAAAGTGCAACAATTTAAAATACCTACAGGATATGAATAGGAACGCTATTTAATACCCTATCTACCCAAAAAGATTCGTTTTCATTATTAATTTCCATTATTTCAAGATCTTTCATAGAACAATAGTTACGCGCCAAAACGTACATACGTACATACTTGTAAGTATCTATTTTATTTTAAAATAGGTATAATCATTTGAACATGTTATACTTTAATAAATTTAAAGTTATACAATATACAGAATTATTGATAGTTTAGAAGTTAAATAATTATAATATCAAGATTCAAACAGCAAAACAAAATAATTTATCGGTATAACTACTGTTATGTATTGCAATTTTATCAGAAACAATTAATACGATCGCAATAAATAAAATTATCAAATTTAATCAAATGTTTACTGAAAAATATCTATTTAAGGTTCTGTAAAAAAAAATATTGTTTATTCCTGCAGTAACCAGCAAGATGATAAGACAAGGAATAAGAAGTTTAAAACAAGTCGCGCCCAGCGTTAGGGCTTTGTCCAGTCAAGTAAACCTAACAAGCTTGAACGCTGACAATGAAGGTATTGCAGTCCTAACATTACAAAGACCACCTGTGAATAGTCTTAATTTGGACTTGCTGCAAGAAATAAGCAAATCTCTCGATGAAGTTGGCAAGAATAAATTCAGAGCCCTGATTCTGACTTCTGTAAGTATATTTTTTAATTAATGAATAATTTATTTTCTTGATTTTCTATTGTTCTTTGGTGTAAAAATTAATTAGTTAACAACAATAATTTTGCTAATTTTTTTATCAGTGCAGTGATAGGGAGCCATTATAGAACTCGTATCCAGGAGTGATTAGAAGATTAGAACGTCTTATCTAAGACGCACACTAAATGCATTAAAAAAATGACCTTGAGTCTTATTACAAAACAGTTTTCATAAAAAAATTCAAATTAAAAATTTATCTTCAATAAAAACTTTCACAAATAAAAATGATTGCTCATTGTCTGGCTGTTATTGTTAACTATATATAAGTATTTATTTAAAATTATGGTTATGTTTATCAGCCATCTGGTTTATTTATTTTTCATAAATAAAATTATATAACTAATTGTAACTGTGACTTTTCTCCTCTATATCTTAAATCTTAGACTTAGAAGATATTTATTCCTTACAGGCATCACCCACAGTATTTTCAGCTGGTCTCGATATTATGGAGATGTATAAACCTGATATGAAAAGAGCAGAACTTTTCTGGACAACATTGCAAGAAGTTTGGCTAAAACTCTTCGAAGCCAGCTACATAACAGCTGCTGCGATTAATGTAAGTGATTTTATATTAAATCTAATATTATATGCGTGTGACGCTTGATTTTAAATTTTATTTAAATGAGGACAATGTCGATAATAGTTTGACAGTAAAAAATGCGCTGCGCTGCGCTCCGCCATATCTGCGCCGGCCCTTGCTCATTAATTTTAATTTGCATGGCTCAAGATGGATTTAAGATAATATGATAAACGATTTAAACGAATGATTAAAAAAAAGATACCCATCCAATTTATCTCCTCCTCCTCCCTCTTAGTGACTTCTATCTCTTTCTTCGGCACAAGAAACACCTTCGAAGGCAAGAAATTTAAAGACGACAGCGAAATGATGGCCGCTGGTGAGGGGCTTTTAAGGATGTAATCAGTTTTTTTTTTGTGGAAATTCTGAATGTAGAAAAAAAAGAAGTATATTTTCTAGTAAGAAGACTATCTAGATATCTCTAGCATTATTATTTTAACAATAATCACGTTGCTTAATGTTGATTATCATTACTTTTGGATCAACCCATTTATACCCTAGGAATCATTAGGTATATTCATTCAGTTTTTACATTCCAGGGTCACGCACCAGCCGGTGGTTGTTTACTAGCGACATCTTGCGAATATCGAGCTATGGTGAGCGGCAAATACACGATAGGGCTTAACGAAACCGCTCTGGGTATTGTGGCCCCAATGTGGTTCATGGACACTATATGTAATACATTGCCTAGGAGGCAGGCAGAATTGGCACTTACTACGGGAAAATTGTTCACTGTGGATGAGGCCTTGAAGGTTTGTTTAAATTAGTATAGGTTGCGCTTGCGCCTTCGTTTGCGTGGAGCAATCCACCTTTATTATAATTTTGTGAGGATGTTTGTTACACTTTCACGCAAACACTACTGAACCGATCAAAATGACTCCAGACACAAATTATTATATGTTACGATCTTTCCGTTTTACTATAATCGCAAATATTTTATCAATCTAAAAAGGCTATTATTTAATATTATTGCATAGTAATATAATTTATTACATATATCGTTATTGCATTTTATGTTATCCAACATGCTAATTTGAGATGATAGTTATCAGTTACTTATTGCAAGTACAGACTACAGACTCATCTTATCTAAATTAATTCTAATAAAAATATTTTCAGGTGGGTCTAATCGACGATGTTGCGAGTGGCAAAGAGGATGCGATAAATAAATGCAAAGAATTTATAAAGCAGTTCAACAGGATTCCGCCATTAGCGAGAGCGGTTACTAAACAAAAGTACAGAGCCAGTACAATCCAGTGGTTAAAAGACAATAGGAAAACTGATGCTGCAGAATTCTTAGGTTTCCTAAGTAACCCTAAAACGCAACAATCCTTGGAAATATACATCCAGTCTTTGAAAAAGAAAGCCAAATAGAACTTTTTTTACATAGTATATCTATGTAGTAAGTATAATGTAACACCCTTTTTACCTGTAAAATGTAAAAAAACGCATCCACGTGAATGTCAATTAATTACTATACAATTTTAGATATGATTAGACACGATTGTATATTATTATAGGTACTGTAAGTATGTTAAGTAAATGAATGAAGTTTTTTGTTAGATATATTTATCTGAATAAATAATACATAATTTTTATTTTGATTTCATTATAACCCTAGTTACCTACCTAACTTTACGTGCAAATTTTTTCGAGTCTAAAATAATTTTAAAGGCGTTTTCGTCTTTCGCAATGTTAAACAAACTGTTTTTTATTGTCCTTAATCTCAACAAATTATTATTTTATAATGAAAGTACTGTTAAAACCATTGTTGACTCAGAAAAAATAAATAACAGTTGTGTACGGTTATTTTAAACAATAAATGATAACCCATGTCATGTTGAAACATTCTCGCCCGAAGGACGACATTTTTTTAGATAAAGCATTAAAATTTAAAATGATTATAAATATTTTGAAGAATTTGTAGGTAATCAAGGTCAATTGCTTTTCTTTAAAACGTATATTACATCATTTACTTTAAAAAAATCGTTTATTGCTTTTCTTAAAATAATACATCAGATCAATGGGTTACTATTTACACAGTACATATTGTTGTTGGTTATACAAAAATGAAAAAGAAAGGCTGCGTCTCAGCCTGTCCAAAACTCAAAAGAGCGCTGTTTTTTGACGCCCTTATAATTCTTATTAATTACCTTAGGTATCTCCCCATAATAATATTTACAGGCTCCTGAGAAATCAGAATTCATCGACGAAGTTGCCACAGACAGAGAAGACGCAATAAATAAATGTAAACATTTCTTAATTTCTGAGAGCATTAGGTACTCCCTGAGGGTACTCCATTAGCGAGGATTGTGAACTGTCACAACTCACAAAACAATAGTTTCGCGCCAAAACCTAGTGGCTAAAAGGCACACAACATATATACTCAGGGGAGCAAAGGTAACCGTCAAGCTGACGTGAATGGTTTTATTAAATCTTTGGAAATGTATTTGAAAGGGAAACTTGATAAATATTGTAACTACATACTTAAATATTTTATTCTAAAATATAATATTTATTTTTTAATTTTGTTCATTATTATAGCTGTTAAGGTGGATGTTCCGACCGTCCCTCCATACATTTTTGATTACCTCTAAACACTTAACACAGACACTATTTCTTTAAAACTAATCATTTTATCACTTCTCTATAATGAAATGTGTGCGCGTTCGACCTTTTTAATCAATAATTTACAATATTTACTTAGAAAAACAACAGTAAAATACCGGAAAAATTTGACACTTCTACAGTAGTGTGCGTGACTTTTGCCAAGCGAAACACGACATAAAGCACGACATCTAGCGCATAGACTATATACTTATTACAGATCTAGCGCGTCAATGTCTAAACGAAAGGCGATGTTTAGACATTGACGCGCTAGATGTCGTGCATTCGCGTTCGTTATCTTATACATAATGAGCATAATTCTTGAATGAGAATGAGAATTTCTTGTGTTGTGAATTTATTTTTGTATGCTATGCATTTTAATTGATTCAAATTGCAATGTTTCTCTAGTATGCATTTGAGACTATATTGTAAATTGTAATAATTGATCGTGGGTATAGTAATTAATTATTCTAATAACGCAATTAGTAATATATGTATTTTCGGTGGGATTCAAAACAAAAAATTGGCCCGTGATTTTTATGAAATTTCACCACATTGCAAATCACATCAATCATAGTTCATACACATGTATGACGAAAGTGATTAGTATTGTGGCTAACATTGACTCATCAGTTCATCACTGAAACCAGTGATAAATCAGTACCTATATTATACGTAGTATATTATTATTAGTCTGTGCCTATATCATATTGTGTTTGATTATGTATTTTTAAACAATGATATAAGTATACAATTATTATAAATCGGTAAACTATCAAAGTAATCACAAACTTGCAAACATTGGTAAAATGTCCAGTAGTTTATGAGCCTATTCATTACAATCAAACAAACAAACAAAGTTTTCCTCTTTATAATATTAGTGTAGACAAACACTATGAATACGATCACCAATGCAAATTCGGGGATTTTCTAATTATTGCTAAATAATAATTGAATTCGTTTTGAAATACTCTATAATTTTTAGTGTATAAATAGACATTTATAATGTGGTGCTCATTTTTTTTGTACTGCTAACGCTATTGTAGGTACCTATTTTCGTTGTTTTATTTCAAGTGAACACGGCCATACAATTTTGTCACGAGCCGCCTATGATTGTAGGTACTTTTGTTAGGCTCCTTCGTCGTCCGCGTCGCGTCCGTCGGCTCGAAAGTTCTTGATTTCATTGTCACGCGCTATGATTTGCGCGCGGATTTTCTTGTGTTGTGAATTTATTTTTGTATTATTATTATTTTTTATTTTTTTTTATTTTATTGATTCAAATAAAATATTTCACTAGTATGCATTTGAGACTATATTGTATTATGTATAATTTATCGTAGGTATAGTTATTCTTATAACGCAGTTATATTTTCGGTGGGACAATTTGACCCGTGATTTTTCTGAAATATCACCACGTTGCAAATCACATCAATCATACACACGTATGACGAAAGTATAGTGGCTAACATTGACTCATCAGTTCATCACTGAAACCAGTGATAAATCAGTATATCATATTTTATTGTGTTTGAATATTTTTTAAACAACGATATATACAATATTCATGGACGTATAAAAAAAGACGGACGGTATATCGCCTAAACATTGAGTGAAGCCTAGTAATGGCGGCGAAACATCTATGTGTGTGTGCCATGTTGCCATGGCAACAGCTGTGTTGATGACAATGGCGGCTGTATTTTTTTCTATAAATTTTGCCGTAATAATTTTGTTATAAAAGAAATAACTTGCTTCCCTGTGGAATGTAATCCCTTGTGTTTTGTTATTTAAAATTGTACTGTTGCGACACCATTTAACCACGCAAGACGGCATTTTAAATATTTTTTGTGAAACAGTGACAGTGTGTTAATCAGTCGGTAGTTCACGACGTAATGGCGGCCGACTAGCTTACTATGGTGAGAGTGTGTGCGTGTTTATTGTCTTTACACGATCGCTAGCTTACTATGGTGGCTTCACGTTGTTTGTTCGTAATACGGCGTCCGTCTTTTTTTATACGTCCATGACAATATTATTATAAATCGGTAAACTACCAAAGTACTTCCGAATTTTCAGACAGACAAACAAGTAGTTTGAACACGCAGTTTTCTTATAGGTACTAGTAGCAAAAATCAAAACCATAATATTATGTTTACCTACTATATTTTACTAAAAGTCGAGTGCGTCGAAATCGTAAATAATAGGTAATACATATAATGTTTTTCACCTTCCTGGTTATTTTCCCATAGTAAATAGTGTTTTAGGTTTGTTGTTGTAGGTAGGAATAATAATAATTATTCTTACATGTTGGTTATGAAATGTATATTGAAATAATTTACTTTTACAAATCATTAGTGATATAAGTTTTGAGTGAAAATGCTTGGATCAGCATAATATTATATGGTACTTCAAATACATGTTTTGATAAAAAAAACAATAGTGTAATAAAATAAAACTGCGTTTTATTGTAATCAATGTTGACAATTTTAAATTCCAAAATTATTGATCAATAAAATAGTTTACACCAACAAATATAACTTTTATTTTTATAACAATCGTTCATAATATAAACCGTAGCAGGTGGCGTTTTGAAGTTCTGTCTACTCATACAGAAAAATGGAAAACTTGTTTTTTTTGTAAACAATTTATTACTCATGTTGTTTGGCAACTCGAAGCGTGGTCGTCCGTCGTAGGTACTTTTGTTCGGCGTCGCGTCGTCGTCCGCGTCGGCTTGATATAAAACATTCTTGATTTCATTGACACGCGCTATGATTTGCGCGCGGAATTTCTTGTGTTGTGAATTTATTTTTGTATGCTATGCATTTTAATTGAATCAAATTGCAATATTTCTCTAGTATGCATTTGAGACTATATTGTAATAATTGATCGTGGGTAGGTATAGTAATTAATTATTCTAATAACGCAATTATATTTTCGGTGGGATTCAAAACAAAAAATTGGCCCGTGATTTTTAT
>CAJQZN010033493.1:0-11672 GCA_907164685.1 Colias eurytheme
GACGAAAAACGACGTAATCGCGGACGAAGTCGCGGGCAATAGCTAGTTCATAATATGCTTGAATACTAAAAAGCTACTCTTTGAGCATGCAAAACTACGTCTCTATTTTTATAACAAAAAGATTTTCATGTGAATGTCAGAGCAGAGCCAATTGCATAGAATGTTAAACGGTATCTGTTACAATGGAGCATTGTTACAAATCTTTATTGTACCCGCGCCCTGAGGGAGTAGGAATTTATTTAAATACAAGGAAAAACGTTAAAAGGTCTCCTTGGTATAATGGTTAATGGAATGAAAGAGTCCAAGGTTGGATTGCAGTGCAGACTTACACATAAGTCTAGCAATGCTTAGAAGACTAATCAATCAAGAGATTCGATATATTAAATAAATATGTGAAATTTATTTGTCCCATACGCCACAAATGATATCAGACTTGAGGGAAAAACATTCAAAATGTTTAGTAAATTAAACGAAAAATGCTTGGTATAGATGCTATTTTTACTAGACTTTTACCAATGTAGATATGTGTGAAGTCGAGTAAAAATAGAATTGAATATAGATTAGCAAAGATCCAAGCGATTATCTGCAGATTTCCTTTGAATGCTTTGCGAATGCCTTCTTAACGTTTTTTACAAAAAATATGAAAAATTAACCAAAACAGAAATCCTACATGTCCGTATTTAAGCAAAAAGGAACCACCCAGCAAAAACGCACTTCTGAGATATCAAAGGATTTACAAAAACATTTGCAGCTCTGTTAGATGAAGTAAAATTAAAATTTATTTTATTTAAATTCATTGATAAATTACTTATTTAAGTATGTGTATATAAATTTGCTCTGAATATTCTTAAACTTTCTAGATAATTAAGAAAATGTGCATGTGGTTCCTTTTAACATTTATCAATTGATAGGTTTTCTCTTATACAAAAAGGAACCACATCCCAGGGATTTAATGATATAAATGAAACTATGTATTTATAATATCGTAATTAAAGCTTTAATTAATAAAATATATAAAATAATACTTATATAGGACGTTTATTCGACGTTATCATCAAATTGGATTTCGAAATCCACCGTGTCTAGTCCATCTATGTGGTCTTCTATTGCATCATCACTAATGAGACCGTTATAAAAACTGTGCATCTTGTGGAATGAGATGTAATATGGACTGAATATCGCTAGAAGGTGAAGAAAGCTTCTCCAGAGGCAGCGACGTATAAGGTTCTTCGTTATCTTCTGTAATAAAAAGAAAAAAGCTTTAAATCAAAATAATAAAGCCGCGTGGCTTTTATACGTAGGTAGGTATATGGCGACAGCAAAATATTATTAGTTCTTATAAAGCCGTGTCCCTACTAGACGACTAAGTATGTTGTATGTACATGCGCCATGTACAAAAAACTGGCTAAGTGCGAGTCGGACGGGCAACGAAGAGTTCCGTACCATTATCTGTAAAAACGCCAAAAAAATCACGGCTTATTGTATGGGAGCTTCTTAAATATTTATTAAGCTATTGCATAGCTTCTATCGCGGGCCTTGAGCGCGGGGACCGAATCGAGAAATTCCGTTACGAAAAAACCTCACGCTCTCCACTCCGACGGGCTTGGAGGTGTGGCTTGAAGGCATGCTATGCAATAGCTTTACCGCGGCAGTCCCCGAGTGCCAAACGTCTTTTTTTATTCTGTTATTTAGTATTTGTTGTTACAGCGGCATCAGAAATACATCATATGAAATTTCGACTATCTAACTGTCACGGTTCATGAGACAGAGGGATAGACAGACGGACAGCGGAGTCTTAGTAATAGGGTCTCGTTTTACCCTTTGGGTACGGAACCCTAAAAATCATACGCAACAGTGGCAAAAAATTAAATAAACTTGTTAAAATTTTGAATTTCGCAGGCTAGGGCCTTGTTCCGGTCAAAACAGTAGCCGCGCGAGTTTTAAAATCAAACAAATAATTATATGCGCTGAATGATGTGGCTGAATGTACTGTATTGAATCTGAATCTAAACGTATTTTACCAAAATAGTAGGGTGGGTACTTAGATCATCGACAGTTATTTTTAAAACAGGGTTTAGACTTTAGTAGTTTTATCTCACAATGACAGATGAATCGTAACAAAATGATCTCTTAATTCGACTCGCCGCGCCTTCGTGAACAACGACATTGTCGTTAAAATACGTAAATCCACAGAGGATTCCTCTTGTACTTACTTAATGAACTATCTTCTTAAAATCACACCACAATCGGGAATGAATCAAAAGTGGATAAAGCGTACCTGCATCTAGATTCAATAAGTACTTAAATGCATTAAATAAAACTACTTACCCGTTGTATCTTCATTATTATCTTCGGTGTTCGTCTCCAATGCTTTTCTTACCAATTGCTTGCTTATTTATTTATTACTAAACATTTTCACATTTAATTTTAAAGGTAATTAACAAAAACAATAGAACTTACTTCGCGGAGGAAAAAAACACCACGTATTCGAACTACTTCGCTGAATGTCACCTATATTGACAGATGTTCGACGTTTTACTTAAAAAATTGGAGTTTTGCACTTAAGTAATGAAATACGTTGTTTAAAGATGAGAAGCATTGTAACAAGTCAAGGCATTTGGTTCCATATAGCGATGATGGGATTCAGAATGTTTTACAATATTTATTTATGCATAATAGAACCGAATGCTTGTGGTTTTATTTTGCAATAAAAAATTACAATTAAATTATGTATTAATTATTTTACGCATAACCATACCACAGAAACCTGGTTCCATTTTGTGTATTAAAAATAATTGTTATTAATAGAAATATGTGTAATGTATAATGGTACCAAGAAGGTGTGGATCTGTTTTGTATAAAATGACATGATAGTAATATCGTTTATTTGTTTGAACAAAGCAGTCCCGTGGTGCTGTGGTTCGGTTTTGCTTAATATGGTATTATTCGTTGTTGCTGGTGGTTCCTTTCTGCTTTTAGTATACCTTGTTTCCAACGTAAAAATCATGTGGTTCTTGTTTGTATAAGAATTTAGACCACTTTTGAATGAGTATTCTTCAATAAAAGTAAAAAACGAAATTTGTCGAGTGGTTCCATTTTGCATAAATACGGACACATTATCTTACCCCGATCCTGCTGGCTCTTTTAAACACGGATTTTATCCAAGAAACTATTCAAAATATCAAGTACATATTCCGTGGACATTGCAGATAAGCGTTGCATATTTTACGAAAAATTGACGCAAAAAGCGGCAGCCATCTTGGCGCCAGAATCTCGCTATACGTTAAGGAACACCGAACATGTATTGAGATAGCTTATATTTATAAAAGTGCATATTTTATACGTATCAAAAGAGCAAAATTTTTCATTTTATTATTATATATTAATAATTATTACGATATTGAAAGAAAATCAAATGTATTATTAATATTAATCTTTTACCTACGTGTAATACATTGAAGATTCAGGGCCGATTTTTAATAATAATATGTCTTGGATGTCTTTTATTGGAATTATAAAAATAGCTGTTGTGATTTCACCTTTGTAAAATATTAAAGCTTCCATTTCTTTGCAGTTCATGGTCACAGTTAGGTATATTATGAATTTGATATGATTATGGTAAGTTAACACAGAAATATAATATATATATATAAATGCATTCTAGATTTTATAATACACTAGCGGTCCGCCCCGGCTTCGCCCGTGGTACATATGAAAAATAGATGTTGGCCGATTCTCAGACTTACCCGATATGCACAGAAAATTTCATGAGAATCGGTCCACCCGTTTCGGAGGAGTATGCAGACTAACATTGTGACACGAGAATTTTATATATAAGATATAGAAATTGGTTCTATTTTATTTCATTTATCTAATCCGACAATAGTTTACAAAAGTCAAGAACTAAAAGTGTAACTACAGGTAAATTTAAATTATTTCCATAATAAAAATGATCTCTCCTGAACTAACTTAGAAGTTTTATTCATTTGGGATTTAAAAATCAATCTACATAATAAATAAATACAAAGATAATTCCTCTCTCGATATCGAGTTGAACGAATTAAAACCAATTGGCTCCTAAAAGCATCCATAAGTCTCTAATTGACATTTATATGAATAATGCTTCAGTATTTAATGAAAGATCTAATATTTACAAAGAAAACAAGACGGGAATCATTCTAAAAGGTTTTGGCAAGTTTTCAAATATTTGATTAAATCAATTACTAGGACATTGGGAGCTTGTCGAAGTTTGATAAAATATTCAGCCTTGGTTCAGTAATAATTGAATCCTTGGTGTAATTCACTTTTTACAGTAGGTTTACGTTACTCTACATAGTTTCCGGGTTATAGCCTACTAGCTTCCGCCCGCGGCTTCGCCCGCGTGTTCATAGAAAACCCCGCATAATTCCCGTTCCCGTGCGATTTCTGGGATAAAACCTCCTTTATATTAATCCAAGTTACCCTCTATATGTGTGCTAAATTTCATTGTAATCCGTTCAGTAGTATTAGCGCGAAAGAGTAACAAACATACATACACATACATCCATCCTTACAAACTTTCGCATTTATAATATTAGTAGGATAGGATAGGATCTACGTATTGACAAATCGGTTGTAAAATCTAAAAATAATAAAAAATTTACGGATTTTAAACACCATTTACATGTTACAGATGTTTCAAACATTTTACGCACATTCTGGGAATATTATTTTGTTCTCGATGGTATTAAATATTATTTTCATTATATATATACTGGTGTTGACAAAGATTTAGTAATATTAAGTCAATCATTTTGTCAGATATCGAAAACTACTTTACTTATCTTCCTCTATTTTATCTAAATATTACCCACTAGCGGTCCGCCCCGGCTTCGCCCGTGGTACATATTTCGAAATAAAAGGTTGCCTATGTTCTTTTTCAGGGTCTAAAGATTGTCTGTTCCAAATTTAATAAAAGGAGGTTTATGCGTGAAAACCATACATACACAATTATAAACCTTTCCTCTTTATAATATTAGTATAGAAAATCGTACATTACATACTAAATTCCCTTCTTATTTGATACATTACCCTCACACATTAGTTTATAAGAACCTTTCTTCATTGTAGTGCAAATAAATAGATAATACTTTATATCTTTTGAATAATTCACGCATCGTCCGTCTTCTTGAAGGGTTCTCAAGCCCTTATGTATAAGATAGATGGTGATATTTGCATTTCTACTGATAGTAGCTGTAGGTAATGTTATGTGTGGTCAATAAGAGAATTGAATGTATTTTAAAGCGCTTTGAAAATTTTTTGTTTGAAAAGAAGTATAAAAAATACGATAGCAGACAATGATGTAAATTTAAGTTTCAATAGAAGCACAGACTAATAATAATATACTACGTATACAAATAGAAGACAAACTATCAGGTCGAAGGAAATAAATATATAGCTCAAATTAAATAAAACAAACGTTAAAAATCGCTTATACTTTCCATGGTTAATTTAAATAGGCATTCATTTACATGAAATTTAACAATTTAAATTCAATTTTTAGCTATATTAATAATTAGCTGTCCGCCCGAGGCTTCGCCCGCGCTTTCAAAGAAAAACCCGCATACTTCCCGTTCCCGTGGGATTTTCGGGATAAAATTTATCCTATGTGTTAATCCAAGTTACCCTCTATATGTGTGCTAAATTTCATAGTAATCGGTTCAGTAGTATTTGCGTGAAAGAGTAACAAAGACACACACACACACACATCCTCACAAACTTTCGCATTTCTACACTAATATTATAAACAGGAAAACTTTGTTTGTTTGTTTGTTTGTTTGTTTGATTGTAATGAATAGGCTCATAAACTACTGGACCGATTTTAAAAATTCTTTCACCATTCGAAAGCTACATTATCCACGAGTAACATAGGCTAGGTTTATCCCGGAAATCCCACGGGAACGGGAACTATGCGGGTTTTTCTTTGAAAACGCGGGCGAAACCGCAGGCGGAAAGCTATATATTATAAAGGCGAAAGTTTGTAAGGATGTATGGATGTATGGATGTTTGTTACTCTTTCACGTAAAAACTACTGAACCGATTACAATGAAATTTAGCACACATATAGAGGGTAACTTGGATTAACACATAGGATAGGTTTTATCCCGGAAATCCCACGCGAACGGGAACTATGCGGGTTTTCCTTTGAAAACGCGGGCGAAGCCGCGGGCGGAAATCTAGTATATAATATAGAGGTAAGTAGGATCTTTAAACCTACATGTATCTTTTTTTTTTAATGGACGTTGGAACATATTTTCCGGCTTGCCAGTTATAAACAATTCCAAACGGAACTGACGTCTAACGTCTTACCATAACTCTAACATTTTTATTCCTTCCCACACTCCATTTCCCAGCAATTACTGTTACCATTAAGAGATGGACATAAATTCAACCGCACTTTGCCAGCATTTTGGCACGCTAGCGTTAATGCTGAAAAAACTGGGTTTCTGCATATCATATTTCTCTAAATGCACTCGGTTGCGTAATGGTTTTTGTTGCAGTATTAATGTTTTAGATACGTCTTGGGAATGGGGATAAGTGACATATGTTTTTAGTGTGGGATAAATGTAAAAATATGAATGGCGCAGTCTTGTTCAGAAGGTGGGACGAATACCGCGTGATTATTACGTGATTAGTGATCTGTTTGAGAATTTTTTTATAGAATAAAAAAGAGATCTTGTGGCGGGATTCGAACCTGCGCCTTTCCTGACATTGTACCCGTAATTATGTGTCGTCTGTGTCTATGGGTCTTATGTGTCTAAGGGACACCCCTAATGATTTATTTACTACTGATTTGCAGAAACTGAATATACCATTAATTCATTTTTCAAAAGTTATTATAAAATAGTTTTCATACATGAAAAAAAAAAATTATCAAAAATATCCTCTAATAGTTCCTTATATGCACGAGCAGGAATATGGTACAGTAAAAGTTAAATCTCTAGAGATATATTACAATGCATAAGTATGCACTCAAACATAAGTGCACTTTCTATTCCATCATTCCTATTGTGGTTAAGAAAACTTACTCGACTGGTGAGAGATTAGATGAAGGAGTCGAAACATGATAGAAAAGCCGTGACATATCTTTTTAACGTGTTTAAATTTACCTTAGAATAATAGGTATTGAATCTTAAGTTCGTACTATCACTGTTTATTACCTACATTTATTACCGTAAAAAAGGGAAATAGATTTTTTTAAGTGAAACTTTTATTACATCGTCTCAAACTTTTTGGTCTGTGTAGCGCATGTCGCGTGACGGTCGGCTGCCGAGTAGGTATAAAGCAGTGTTCGGAAAGTTTCACTTTTACCGTGGTTTCATAAAACCACACAACATTTTTTTATCTAAAATGTAGGCAGTTATAAGTTACATAAAACTATACCTGTTACCTATATTGTTTAGTAATGTTGTTTACGTATATTTGTTTAGTTAATGAATAAAGTTAGTTCCTTTTTGCAGTTATTCAAAAGTTATATTTTTAGGTATATCCTACAACACTATTAAGTCATGTCTACACGTAGGTAGGATTATAAAAAGTAAAACAATAAACATTTTTGAAATTTGCTTGTCTAATTTATCATGTAGGTATTATATACCTTATATTCACTAGAATTACGAGTAGCACAGTATTTTAAAATTGCCATTATCTAATGATGTTTTTCATTCAAAATAAACTATAAAAACACAACGTTTTCGAAGCTTATGAAGAAACACTTTGCAGTGACAAACTATTACTTAATACGAGTGTCATCTATTTTATTTTCCACTCGAAATATCGAAGCTACAAATGACTTTCGGTCAGGGACTGTCATGGGTGTCTCTGGAAAAAATCTTTACTGCGTGACGTAATTGTTGGGGCTTGTTCACACTAAGTTTTATTAATATAGTTTTATTGAGACATCATTCAATCTTGTAGACGCAGTTTTGAATATGTAACATATAATTATTTATAAGAAATAGTAAAACAAACGCTAAAGATTACATAACAATAAAAAACAGTTAAATGTAATAATAAAAGAGAAACGCAACCATAGAAGTTTGTCAAAGCATCTTATAGGCATCTCATTTACTGCAGTAAAATATTTTTTTAATCGTATCGCTATATATTATATAAGGTACACGTTTCAGAAATTATTTTATGCAAATTAAACTTCAACTATTTTCAAGTAACTATCCAAGTTAATCTAAATTTTTCGTCCATTTAGCGGATAAGTGTAACTTTCGTACTACTTACATAAGTAAAATTAATCGAATAGTGTTCTCACTGTGAACAATGCCTAACAATATCCCGCTAAAAGCCGAGCGCCGGGATTCGCAGCGATCCCGGGGTGATTTATCTCTCTGCTGAAAAACTTTAAGCACCGCTGGCCAAAAATGCTCCACGTTTTTTTATGGTACAAAACGAGAACACTGGACACCTGGTTTGATTATTTGAAAAGGATCATTTTATGATAATTTTGTGAGAGTTTATAATCTGAAATGTATGGATAAAGGTATTCTGTAGCAAATTATTCATAAACACGGTGTTGATGTTGACGTGTTTGATTTCATGTGGCTTATTTTGTATAATAAATTATTAGTGTATTTCATGTTAAGTAACTAGTAAGTACAGTTATGCTCAATATGAACATAATCTGTATATTGTTGATGGAAATGCGCAATTAAGAAGTAAGTACCTATACATTTGCGTTTGTACACTTTAATGCAAATTCTTAATAATTATATTACCTAATACAGTTATTAAAACCTGGCTTAACGATTTTTTTGGTATTAACTTTGGCTATTTCTTTAATTTATGAACTAGCTATTTCTGGGATAAGTTTGTACATATTATTATTATAAACAAATATTTCCTAAACAATGTTATAAGTACTGCGCTATCGCACCAAATAAAAGCTTAATAAAAGCTTCACATTCTAATGTTACATATACGTAATAATAATTATGTCACGAATTTTTATGTACTTTTGGTAAGAGATATACCTTAAATTACATCAAAATTCGTTCAACAATAGCTAAAAAAACCCAAGCCTACAAGCAAACCTTCAAAATATGCACCCCAGAAAAACGTAATCAAGACAGCCAATCGTGCTCTAGTTCAAACCGTGTAAAGGTGAAGTTCATCAGTGAGATCAAATAGGGGTCCAATTCTGTAATATCTCAATCGAGATGAAAGGCATCTGGGATTTACGATCGTGTAAAAATAACGGATCTTGTAAAAAGTTTATAGGAGTGCCTTATTGGTCCACGTTTGCATTCATGCGGTTGGTTTACAACCTATAAAGTTGCGTCCGTTATGTATTATTGCTGGCTTTTTGTGATTTTTGTTATTTTTTTTGGGAGTCAGTTGTTTCACGCAACTGACTCCCAAAAAAAATGAAGTAAAAAAAAATAGTCGATATAGAGGAGAGATATTTGCAAAAAGGCTTTGTTAAAGTAATGTTTTAGACGACAAGTGACATAAATATTATCATTATAACTTAACTTAAATTGAAATATTAATTGCAAATTCAGTATGTTCAACGCAAAGTATGAAATTGAAAGCTTTACAAATGGTAAAACAGTAATTTTATCACGTAGGTAAATAAATTTCCTAATTTTCCACAAAGGCAACGGATCATATCTTTCTTTTTGTCATTACAATTGAACAATTATTATACTTAGAATGTTCCACCATTAATGTTTAATTAAACAAGGAAATCTATATTATAATATCGCTATACATTTCATGCATTATGAAGGAACCCTCCAACCATTACATACAACTCGTGACTGACAAGATTTCTGTTTTAGGCGGGAAAGGAAAAACTTTATTGTATCCATAAGCATTCGCCATGATCGTACATTATGTGTTTTGCGTTTCTGTGTTATGTAAACAAATTGTTTATGTGTGTGAATAAAAGTTTATGGCGAATAAATAGGGTTTTATTGGAGCAATTGATTTTTGTAGGTTATGTTATGTTTTATTTTAATTTTATTTATTTATTTATTCATTTGGAGAACACACAGGTACAATTACAAAAATAATAATATAACATTATCGGAATACATAAGGTTTTGTTGCATTTTGTTGGATTTTGCGTTTTAACTTTTAAGCTTGTAATGGGTATTCTAATATGGGTTGAAATGTATAATTAAAACATATATTCGGATTTTTTTATTTTATTGCTACAGAAATGATAAAAATGTATTGATACAGAGATTTAAAAAAATAAAACAAAGAACGTCGTTAAAAGAACATATTATTAACGTTCAATCTAATATCTAAATCAAACGTATTATAACACAACAAAATGTACATCAAATGACGTTGTTTCTATGAAAAATGAAAATAAAAAATTATATTTCAACTCATAAAATATTTTTAACAGTTTCACAGCGCGCTAAGTAATGGCCTATTAAGTTCCAACACCGCTAAAGCTTTTTAAATTATTTCATCGTAAACTATTTCATTTCTTTGCCATGTTTTGATTAAAATCCTTTGTAACTTTACAACTACATTTTAGTTGGAAGTTACCGCTAAATTATATGGTCTTAAAGTTGTATAAAATTAAAAGGTACATTTTCCTTGTAGTGTTCAAGACACATTAATAATTCCTGTTCGATGTTCGCTTTAATAGTTTTTTAATATATGTCCGGGACAGTTTAATTTTCATATTTTTTTTATATTTATAAGAAATTTTTTATAATTTTAGAATGATGAGAGCAGTAAAATGTGTAAAACATAATTATCTGCGACTGCATTATGTACAGCGATTTATTTCTTTTTTCACCCAGTCCAAATTTATGAGAAGGAAACACAACAAAAAAAAATAGACGACGTGGGATTGAATCATATTTTGCATGTAATAGGTACACGATATGCAAACTCTTTTTCACAGTCGGTAAAGTATAGTGTAGCATCTCAGTGACCCAGTTCCCTGATTATACACCACCTGTTGTTCCCATTGTTACGCAGGTGACACTGCTTATATTATCTGCGAGTGTAAGATCCAAGTTCCTAGTATATGTGGTACTTAGTGCTAAGATTCACGTTCGCTAGTATCTGTGGTACCTGTAGTGAAATTATCGTAGTATATGTGGTCGCATTTGGTGTAAGGATAAGTCTTACGTTGTCTATCCTTACTAATATTATAGATGCGAAAATGTGTTTGTTTGTTTATCTTTTTAAAATCAACTACATCGCAATGAAGCTATTATATGATGTGATTTTTTGTCTCGGAATAGGTAAAATGTTATAAATTTATAAAGAATAGAAAAAAAAATGTTATTCCTATGGGAATTTCCTTTGATGCGCAGGCGAAACTGCAGGCGGAAAGATCTTAATTGTACTTTATTTGTCTACTTCCCGGCTTCGCCCGTGGTACATATTTCGCAATAAAAGGTAGCCTATGTTCTTTCTCAGGGTCTAAAGATTATCTGTGCCAAATTCGGTCCAGTAGTTTATGCATGAAAACCATACATACATACATACAAACCTTTCCCCTTTATAATATTAGTATAGAAAAATATTCGTCATCGCTAAAAAGCTTCTTCGAGTCGAACAATAATTGCCAATATTTAAGTATATCGTAAATATTAATACACTAGATTTCCGCCCGCGGCTTCGCCCGCGTTTTCAAAGGAAAACCC
>CAJQZN010033495.1:0-50800 GCA_907164685.1 Colias eurytheme
CTGCCGGGCGCTGCGCCCTCGGCGGCCGCGCCCGTGAGGTTGGCAGCGGAGCCCCTGCGGAGGCCTATTGCGTTGAGGGAGGAGGGGGGTGGTTCGGTGAGTTGCTACGGGATGGACAGCAATTTAAGGGGATTCGATGGCTTTATGTAAGACTAGCGGTCCGCCCCGGCCGTGGTACATATTTCGCAATAAAAGGTAGCCTATATTCTTTCTCATGGTCTAAAGATTATCTGTGCCAAATTTCATCAAAATCGGTCCAGTAGTTTATGCGTGAAAACCATACATACATACAAACCTTTCCTCTTTATAATATTAGTATAGAAGTATAGATTGGTCAGTTACAGGATGTTGAAAGCATATAATTAGTTCCCTGTTGAATTATTATCGATTGTTTAATGTTCTTCATAAAAATGATGTGGAATGTATTGAACCAAAGCAAAAGTATGTTGAATATTGATAAAAGTAAACATTTTTGATAGCAGTTATTATTGGATTTCATAATAATTGGGTTATTTTATAATCATGCGTAATTAAACAAGCGTCAGATTTCAATTTAGCTATGTTCAAGTTAATTAATTGTTAAAAATACATCATTTCATCAAAAGCATTCTAACGAAAATACTTTATTTATGCAAATAATAAATAGATATATATTTTAGGTACCGGTCGTAATATGCCAGCAGCATCATGAAGGGCGATGGCTAATAACAATAGCTGAGGACCCGTGTCCACAGTTCCTGATACAAAATCGGACGGGAAAACCTCTTGCCGTCGCTCAGCCGATGCAGTTTGAAGAAAGTCTCGAGGAGCCTAAACAGGGAAGACATCGGAGTCAGGTCATTATTTGGCCAATTTTTATTATATTATAACAAAAAAAGAACACAACAAAATTTCTTTGTTAGATAGGTCTCGAATAAAATAGCTATACCCGTATTATAAACTTTATGCCTAGCGTGTATCAAATGAGATATAATTATGTGCATAATTCCGAATTACTAGATCTATTAAAAGTTCTTTCACCGGTTATTTTATTTACTCTATCGATCTTTCGGCTTCAAATAAACATAATATAATCTTAAATGATATCTTCCATAGCAGGCATCAAAAGAGTGCTCGGGCGCCCGCTGGTGGTGCACTGTGGAGGGTGTATCGGGCACGCACTACTCCACGCCGGCGTACTGCGCGCGCTACCCGCCCGCGGACGGCGCCCGCCCCACGCTGCCGCTGCTCGTGGTGGGCGTGCCCCGAGGTGAGATATGTCTATAAAGAACTAGTTTAACGCCCGCGGCTTCGCCCGCTTTACTTAATGTGTGATACAGAGGTAATAATATGATGATTTGTTTATACTTTAAAGGTGGTAATAAAACAGGTAGAGTGGTAATAGCTTTAAAGACTAATACAAATTAATTCTCAATGATTCGTCAGGAATATTATATCAGACAAAACAGCAATGAAAGTTTTTAACGTCCAATTAACGTTTTTTTTTTGTATAATTACTAGCTTGCCGTCAGTGGCTTCGCCCGCTTTATCTAAAACCTAATAAATTATATACTAAAACTTTCCTCTTGAATCACTCTATCTATTAAAAAAAACCGCATCAAAATCCGTTGCGTAGTTTTGAAAGATTTAAGCATACAAAGGGACATAGGGAAATAGGGACAGAAAAAGCGACTTTGTTTTATACTATGTAGTGATAGTGATATAGCGGTAAAACATGTCTTGAACATGTATGGTTAAGTGTGTGTAATATGCGCTGCCGCTACTCGTCGTGGACGTGATTGTGGGGAGGTGGGGAGGGAATTAGGGATATAGTGAATGAACTGCATTGCCACTAGCCAATTGTGCAATAGATGTGAAAAAAAGATGGAATAAATAAAAAATACATGTTAATATAAGAGTAGGAAATCAGTCATTTCCGAATTAGTAGATCGTTTACATTGATTTACACTTTCGAGTTTTGTGTATCTGTCAAAAAAAACGAATAAATTATTGAGTATTAAAAAAAAGACAAAAAATTTATTATTAGTGAAAAAATACAAAAAAAATACTGCTCCTTCGCAGAAGAACTAGACCCCGACTGGAGTCAGCCAATGGCAGTGGCGGATGGCGAGCAATTGCTACAACTAAGCGGTGGACTCACGATCAAGGTGCGCGTGCGCACGCATCCGCACTCCACGCTCATAGAGTTGCAGGATATCGATCAGGTAAATCTATATATATAAAACTCAAAGGTGACTGATATAGTGATCTATCAACGCACAGCCCAAACCACTGGACGTATCGGGCTGAAATTTGGCATGCAGGTAGATGTTAGGACGTAGGCATCCGCTAAGAAAGGATTTCCCGAAATTCTTGCGGGAACGGGGAAAAACGGGGATGCACGTACAAAGTCGTGGGCGGAAGCTAGTAAGTAATAAATTTAAATAAGGTAAATGGGTGATTGAAATATTATCGAGTAATCTAGTCGGACAGTTTTTATTTATTGTCCAATTATTTTTTGGTAACACACTTGAAAAATAATTTTTCAGAGTAATGAAACAGATCTAGAGTAATGAAAGATATTTCCGGTATAGGTACTCTCTATACCGGAAATAAAAAAGCTAATAAAATGGAAAGATGAATGGGAAGAAGCTGGAAAATTATTATATTATTAAAATAAATAATCTATGTTGTTATTTTTTTTATGTTTATGTAATGTATTTGATGTGAAACCGCTATTATTATTCACAGTTCGATATATCAGCAAGTGATATACGCCGCCGTCTGGTTGGTCCGTTTATAGCTAAGGACTCGTTGCCAACTTTTAAAGAGGTAAACACAACTTAATTTTACTACACACACTACATTTGATAAAACGCAAGTAATATTGCATTACTACAAAAAACAGAGATTAAAGTTTTAAATTTATTATTCAGGTACAACATGGTGAGGCAAGCTTACAACGCATCACCGCTGATGATAATCGTAAGTAAAGCCAATATTTTTTAGTGTAATTCGTCGGATTTTTCAATAGAATTTCAATCTTATCTAATGAAACAACTTCAATACCTAAATATCTAAACAGTTTTCAATATAACCAAATTTAAATGAAATTAAGTATACAATTTGATTACGTGAAAATTTTGTCATACAAAACAATATTTTCAGTGATGCCAGAACCATCTAGTAGCAGAACGGATCCCGAAGACGCGCCACTACTATCAGTAGCGAGTACCACACAATCACTTTCCTCGTCCAAAGTCATCAAGGTAATTAATTTTCCTTTTCTTTACTTTTATTATTATTTTTTCGTTTTTCTGAAGTAGTTTCCAAATTGTACCATCAATACTATTTATATTGTCTAGTGAATTTCATCGTTTTAGTTGAGAAAGATTAAATGAATGAAGAAGTATAATATTTTAATATTTTTAGGCTGACAAGAAAGATAAGCAAAACACGATAGTAATGACTGAAATAGACGCCTTAAAAGATTCGTCACTCGCCAAGCTGTCGAGTGCTGTGCGAAATGATATCAATGGTAAGGGAAATTATAATTATTTAAATGTAAATTGTTACTGATTATTTGCACTAGTAGTAGTAGTAGGATTATGTGCAAAACTCAGACAATACGTTAAATAAGAAATCCATATTACATATTTAATTTCAAGTGCATTTGTAAAATTTTTGAATTTATATTTGTTTCTAAATCAGCCGCGTTCGACAAACTTCAAAGTTCGGTAACAGTGGCTCACGATGAAAATACTGACATGTCGGAAACTTCCATAATGTTACAAGGCGTCACCGATACAGGTTAGTAATTTAACTGTATAATGTAATCAATTTTCAATCTAAGAATCCACACATAGTTATAGCCTTTGATTTTTTTCATTAGGTACTTTTATCTTGTTCCTATTTATTTTTAATAATGTTAAACGTATCCAACGAATTACTAAGCCATTACCTATATCTAGATTTTTTATGAAATAAAAATTAAAAACATACAAACGTAAAATTTTACAAATGATTAGCAATTATTATTTTTTTCTTTTCAATAAGTTGAAGCTGTTGCATTTAGGTCTCTAATTATTTTTTTTTACTGTGCTTATCACTGAACTCAAATCTTAAAAATTTGCTCCGTATTACAAAAGTATCGAATTTTATGCTAAACGCTCGTAAAAATATCCAGAATGGTCAGACAGCAGTCACATGTGGTCTGAAATGGACCGTATTCGCTGCGTGATAGACAGCGTGGCGATCAGCGTGGCCGGCTCTGCGGAGGAGCTGCCTATAATGGCGTTGTATTTGCAAAGAGCTGCGGTTTCACTGAAGGATAATGTTAGGGTGAGTTGGGTCTTATTGTAGAGTCTAGTTTTCTGCTAAATACATTTTGCTACCTGTTAAAGATTATTACTTAGCTTTATGAAGAGAGCCAGCGACCTAAAGACTACGTTTTATAAGGATATTTAAAAAAATATATAACGGGAATGATATAGTTTTATTGCGCAAACAAAACTAAATTTGAGAATAATTTGATTCATCATAATATGTAACACTATGAATAAATAAATAAATCTTTATTTGCTCAAATGTGGTTCACAAGTTATTATTTTATGGGAAAGTACAGCACATTCGCCAGTTATACTGGCATGCAAATATAATTTCACAGCTTATGCTAGCAAACGATAGATTTAATTTTCCAAATGCCTATTAAATGTAACAATAAATCATTACATATTTTCATCCCCTCATTCTGCAAATTTAGTGAGTAATATCTTCCTCCCGCTTTACCATCAGAAAACCAAAGTGACCATCTCGGTAGTCGACGTTCAAGTAGACAACGCGCAATACGAAGACGGGCAATACGACTTCGCGGTGGTAGCTACCACCAGAGCAGAAACCGTGGATGGTGACCCCTGGCCACCACTGTGGAATATGGGGGAGGAGGACTTCGACATGAGGGTGGAAGACGCCAGGCTGATGGTGGTCACCTGCAACGATAAGTGGAGCGTTGGTGGTAATAGCTTTAATGGTGAGTTGGTTCAATTTCATATTCTCTAACATATCGTGTGAAAAAACGGAAGGTAGGAAATAATTTTGATATATTAATATTACTTCTGGATATGTAAAAAATGTCTAATTTTTGTAAGTCCAAATGTTAAATGTTTCGTGTTGTAAATGCTTGCTTGATGTGCTATATGAAACTATCTGGATTGCTCTGATTGCTAAATAATACTTCCTTTTATGATTAGGTCAGTGTTAATAAATATTAAATTATTCCCTTCTAGAATTGACAGAAATAGAGATGCGTATAGGCCCGCTAGGTCTATACATAGAAGACGCCTATGTTTCCGCGCTGGTCAGTCTAGTCAGGGTTATCCCGGGGAGGGATAGAGGGAGTATAGATGGGAACGAAGGGAGTGAAATCGCGTTGGCTGAGGCGGTGTCGTTGCAGCGCCCTCTGAGGTTGAGGAAACTGCTCATACATCCTTTGGACTTGACACTTACGTTACATACTGCGGTAAGGATTTTTTTTTCTTAGAATATAAAAGGAAGAGGTTGAATTATTTAGTAATAACTTGGTATATTGTAAAATTTAAATTATTTATCCTATGGCTAATTCTTCATTATTATAAAAACATTTTGTAGCTTTTTGACTCTATCTTTTAGCATTAAATGTTGATAATAAGGATTATAAGAAAGTGGGTAATTTTAGAATTACACACATAATTTTTTTACATCATTATATTTAACAGTAAACATTTAAATTAGTTTAATATATTTACAAAAGTTATTTTATAACCAGGTACGCATGTACATAGCGCTTGATCAGAGCCCTCTGCGCCTAAGCGCTTTTCAGTTACAAGACGTGATGACGTCACCAGGCCGTTTGACACATGCGCTCACCGTGCACTACTTGTCCGCCGCCATCTTGGGAGCTGGTGAGATTATATGTTTATTTTATTAAAAGATAAAAAAGTTGTTTCTTAAGCTTGACAAGGACATAGTTTGTCCATGGGGACATAGCGAATGGGAATTAAAAAATACCTTGCATAATTGTTGTTTGTTTCATATTATGTTATCTGTGAAAATAAGCTAAATTATTATTCTTCCAAACAAAATCTCTCTTCTTTATACTTTAATTTTTGTCGTCATTTTATGCGCTTTGTGATTTTCGACTTGCTTATTTTTTTGGACATCTTTTTTCTCTACAAATAAAATAAAACTTCATCCAACAATTTACTTTGTAACGAAAACATGCAATCAGTTAACAAAATATTATATACACAGGGTGGGTAGTAGGAGGACTAGAACTACTCGGCGCCCCAGGTGCGCTCGCAGCTCGTGTAGGCGGTGCGGGCGGAGGCCTAAGGGGCGTAGCCTCCGCAGCAGCGGCGGCTCTACTCCGCTCGTTGAGCGCATGCGCAGGCTCACTAGCGCGCAACCTGGATCTGCTTGCGGGAGATGAACAGCATGCGAGACGGGCTGCGGCTGCTAGGTTACAAGCATATAACTTCTTCTAGGGCCGATTTTTAAGTGCTTGGATAAAACTTATTCGTCGAATGGTGTATAAAACTACCATTTTAAAAACGTATTCTAGTTGCCCGTATTTGACAGTTTACGTGACATTTTAATATTATCGTGTAATACTTTATTGGACCGATAAGTTTTACCCAAGCATTGAAAAATCGGCCCTTAACGGTTTGGTATAAGTTATGTAAAATTGAGGGGGCTTTGTTAGTGGTAAATACTGAGATTGTATTGTGTCTGTCTGAATGTAGATGATAGCTTTTGGAAAATAGATTTTCTAATAGCAAATGCAGAGAAGTGTTGCTTAAATTGATTATCTTTTGATTGGAAAGGGTGACTCAATATCATTAATCAATTTATTACATTTTCAGACGGCGACCACCACCGAACCTCATGGCGGGACTTTTTGCAGGCATAACTAATTTTGCCATCAATATACTAGGTAAATAAAATAACAATATAGATCTATTGTATAGAATTGATAAAATTTACAATTTAGGTTCAGGTTTAAAGACTGTATTTATCATAAAAACAATTTGTTCACTTAATAATTGTACACCTATACCATTACTCTTACTTCTTGTCTTATTATATTTTTGTTCTGTACACAGGTGCAGTAGGTGGTCTAGCCCACCACCCACTAGTGGGAGTGGCAGTGGGCGAAACAGAAAGTGGGACTGCCGCGTTACGACGGGGTTTATTGGGTGCTATCACCAAACCGCTGAGTGCTACAGCTGATCTCGTGGCGTATGCTGGACATGGCCTGCTCACACAGACCGGATGGGATCCTGTGCCACAGGTGGGATTATATAAATATATAAATAATAAATAAATATTATAGGACATTATTACACAAATCGACCTAGTCCCACAGTAAGCTCAATTAAGGCTTGTGTTGTGGGTACTAGGCGACGATAAATATAATATTTAATAAATAAATATATAGATAATAACACCCAGACCCAAGAACAAATAATTGAGTTCATCACACAAATATTTGCCCTGAGCGTGGATCGAACCCGGGACCGTCGGCTCAGTAGGCAGTAACTTTACCACTGCGCCAACCGCGTCGTCGTAATTATATCGTAATTACTATATGTAAATGTAACTAGCTGCTTTAACACTTGTTGTTGTTTTGCCCTATTGCACCTTTTTCACGTTTTCTCTCGATTAGTACTTTTTTACTTCTCGATAAGAACTTGTAGTGCCTCAAAAAAGCGTTAATTAACCGAATTGGTCGATCCGTCATCGAGTTTTACGCTTAGCATATTCTTTGGCGATTCATTTTTCAATTTATTATCCGTCAGTATCTGTCGTATAAATCTCGACAACAACTCGTTTCCTGGTATAGATACAGAAATAAAATATGTTCAAAATGGATCACCACCATAGGAAAAATAGGGGACATAAGTAACAAAATAATTAGCTCAAATATTATATTGTAGCCCCGTTGGGTGGCGAAGCCCGAGTTAGAGGCGCAGACCGGTTGGCAGCGGGACTGCGTGCGATGGACCTTCAGACTATCATCACTAGCTGCCTTCACTGGATTCTCCGTGCTACTTGCTGATGTTCAGCTGCACTTGCTTATCACTCACAAGGTATAGATAACAATAAAAATGGTGATGTATATAGAAAGGTGGCTATTCACGGTCAATCCATTGTATGAAATGGCGCCCACAAAATGATGGTAAATCTCGGACCATCGTAAATTTTTATCTTCACTCTATTTATTTCGCCTAAATCTTTAAATGTTAACAAATGAATTGACTGTTCCTTAATAACATAAAACATTGAGATAGAGACAACGCCACCTAGTACTGAATTTAATGAAATAGTCCTACAGTTACCTAGACTTGAATAAGCTCTGATAGACAACGACATCTAACCTAACTAGACAAAACTATGTAGTACTATTGAAACTTTACAAGAAGAGTACATACCTTCACAAAAAGTTTGATTATATTTACCGCACCGTACACAAATATTTCTGAATATTCAGCGCCATCTAGTACCAAAATAGGCAAACCATATCCTTCGGAAACCAGACCATACTTGTAACCTAGTCCTTGCAAAACTTTATCTGGTGCACTCATATTAATTTTCCTAGAAATTTAACGCCATCTATTGATTAAGTTAAGTTTTAAGCTAGCTGGATGGTTTATGCACATGCAGTCATCCTATTCATTTGTAATTTACATGTTAGATGGAGGCAAAATAAACTGATGGAGTTCTTACTTGTTACTTCATTTTTAGAATATTTTAGTGGATTTAATGGCTCTATTGTGTTCCAATTTAAATTATCTTTTTGTATCGGATTTATCCCATCTATTATTCCACAACATGCTATTCCTATTTTTAATATAGATTAAAATATTTCGTAGTTTTTGGTGATTGCGGAACCCGAGTCGGAGCGTGTTATAGAGATGATAGACTTCAAGTTATGTACTTTGGGACCTTACGAGGGACAAATTATAGAGGTAAGTTGAAGCTAATAAATAAAAATGGAGAACTTTTTGAGCACAAAATAATCAAAAAAAAAAAATGTACAAATTATAGTGAGAAATACATTTTTAGTACATTTATTCAAATAAAACATGATCTGTCATGTCAATAAGTACATCAAAATATAATGATTGTTTGAATGAATAAGTAAATATTCAAGTTTTCTTAACCTTCATTGGTTTTACAAATTACCTCTATTCCAAAAATAAATCCAAAATTAAATTTTAATCAAATGTGTCAAAATGGTAAAAGAATTAAAATATCGTTATTTTATAGATTCACGTTACACAAAGAAAATATCCAAGGATGTCTGAATCACGCGTGGCGCTGGATGAAGACAATGAATATCAGGTAATACAAGTGATTAAACTGCGTTAAAAACAACCGACTTCAAACTTGCACTTGCAACATTTACAAATATACAGACAAAAATGCTCATAAAAAACTACTGGGCCTATCCGAATAAAATTTTTATGGGACCAATTCGACACCATCCCGCATCGAACAAAAAAAGAATCACGTAAATCGGTTCAGAAACCTCGGAGTAATCGGTGTACATACATAAAAAAAAAAACATACCGGCCGAATTGATAACCTCCTCCTTTTTTTGGAAGTCGGTTAATAAATTGAATATTTATTGGTAATAGATATCACCTCCCTCACCCTTGTTCATGAATTGTGATTGATTTTTCCTATCGACTCTAATTATACAAGTTCGTTTTTATCAAAAACAAGTCGAAGTATAGTATAGGGTTAAGATGTAATGAGGTTTTTTTGAGAATATACATCGTGCAAAAAGAAATGATGTAATAATGAAAATGTGCTTTCCAATTACAAAATTAATCTAATCAGTTTATATTCTATTCTAAACTCTTGATATTATATTACTTTCTGTATTTTTATTAACACTAGAAATAGGAAATAAATCCATAATGTAATGTTTTAACATATTTACTAATTATAAAAATTCCGCCATGTTTCTGCGGCTATTTTGCGTAGAAAAAGGTGTGAAAACAGTTAAAGATAAAGCCTTCGTAACGCTCAGCAGCTTGTCAGAGCTGCCGAAAGATTCCTGAAGCGACTTATAGAGAAAAGAGCGTGTGTGCCGAGCGCACGTGTTAGAAGTGAAACTTCTTTGGCAAGAATCAAAGATACCAAAATCGTTGCTTTACTCCATGACTTGACCTTGAAATTTTACTTTCAACGCGCCTAAAGAAGTTTCACTTCAAAAATCAACAAGTAATCGGTTGTTGCAGTTAAGTGCAGCCGCGATGGCGCGCGTGGCTCGCTACACGGGGGCGGAGGCCCGTGCGGGGGCGGAGGCCCGGGTGCTAACACTACTGCCAGCTCCGGGGTGTGCGCATGCGCTGTATGCGGCTCTAGCGGCTGCGGTGCATCATAACACGGGAGATCACACGGCTATGCTCTAGAGAGGCTGTATGGAGGATCTGGTGGTCTATAGGGGACCTGCTGCTCTATATTGGATCTAGTCGCAGCTCTAACGGTGGTTCTAGTCGTGGTTATAACCGCTGCTGTAATGATGGCTCTACATGCTGCTCTATAGGGGATACAGTCGTGGTTTTTGACGTGACAACGTCTTATAATTCGATAAAGCCGGCTGCACGCACGAAAAAACATGACTCATGCGGCGTTACCTCGCTCTGAGGCGTTCCATGTAAGGCTTGAAGTGCGAGCGAGAGCGCGGAACGAGCGACAAAGAAGCACGTCCGATTGGACGTTGTCACGTTCAACTATCGTCAGTAAACCGACTTTACAGACAACCAATTTTTTTTGTGAAGATCTAGTCGTGGTTATAGCCGTTAGTCTCACTGTGGTTCTACTATAGCTCTACCTTCTGCTCTAGTCATGGCTGTACTCGTGACTACTTGTGGCGCTAACTGCTACTCTAGTCCTGGCTCTACTTGTGGCTCTGGCTACTTCTCTAGTCCTGGCTCTATCAACTACTCTAGTCGATGCTCTACCAGCACAGTCAGAAATACAAAATGAAACTTGATTCGGATTTGGCTTTTCTACTACTCGTTCTACCCACAACTCTAGCCGCTGCTCTACCAGTACTGTTGACTCTACAGTTATAAATGCCAATGTTACCAGCTCAAACATGGTGCTCAGACGAGACTACAAATTATGCACATATTTTATTAGTAGAAGAAACCATAACTTTGACACTTGCATCAATACCAGCTTAAACTCGGGCCTCTAAAACTACTAGCAGCGAGCTACACTCTATCGGCTGAAGAATTCATAACACCGGCTCTTGTAGTACGGGGGCGAACTAGGAATAATTTCGACTAGAGAGACATCAGCATTATTTTTACGCAGGAGTGGCAAAGATGGGTTTTACCCGGACAATATGCGAAATTCTTCTTGGTTCGCGACCATACTTCATAACTCAAATTGTAATAACTGAAATCTCCCAATTACCCTTAAATTATTCTAGATTTTGAATATGAAACAAGTAACTGTAAATACTGAGAAATCTGCTCATTTTCGAAAATTATTTAGTGTTTACTGATACAATCCTATATATTGTATCTAAAGTGAGTTTTATAGCAATTAATTGTAAAAATGGTAATAAGTAGGTAAGGTAATGATAAATTCGTAATACATTTTCTGAAACTTTATACGTTCCAAATTTTATATATCTTTGTAATACTTCACTTTGTAACTATCACTTAAATATAATTATAGCTAGCACTTTTAAAGAACCATCCGTTTACACTTTCTTCATGCTTCTTGTCATTCCCAAAAACAATTTTAGTTAGTTACATAAGAACATAGCTCATAACAACAAGAAAAAGATAATAATAGTTGTAATTATATTTGCATTTATACGCAATAGATATTCCATATTAACATATTATTTTTTTTAATTATATTATCTATAGCAAAAAAGGAAGTTAGATATGTTTCATTTACAATATAGATTTTTTATACAAATAATTGTCATTTTAGTTTTGCATTTAACATGCTTTAAATTGGTTGATTTTTAATCAATATTCGATAGTATATTATATAGTATTATAGTCATATGAATATAAAAATAGCTGGATTGTATGGAGTAACTTGAATAATTAAACGGAAGAAAACATCGTTTTTAACATATAAATGTTCAATTTCTTTACTGTATACAGTTACAATATTTGGTCTTCCATATAGACATATATATTCATGTAATTTTTTTTTCATTATTACTCATAGTTATGAATGTAAAAAGTATCAGTTTTTTTGTACCACGAATGTGAAAATTGTCTGTGTTTCTGAATTTTGAATTATTAAATATGTAACTAATAATACATATAAATCCCAAAAAAATTTATGTTCCTTCGGGACCAGAAACAATTAACAAATCTGGTCTAAAATGGTTATTTTGTTTCATGACAAGTATTTTTTATTTTGCACAGTATTATAAAGTGAATTAATTAGACCAGGTGAGTGAAAGGAATTAATTGTAAAAAATTTAATATTTAAAAAACTACCCGAATAATTCAAAATTCATCTCGGTTTATAAAATAAGTAATTAATAGTTATATCCTTTAATTATAATTAAATGTGATAGAATTCACATGGTAATGTTTCTTTTTATTTAGTTTATATAATTTTAAATTACATTTATAATGACAATAGAGCTCCATAGTAGAGATGGTAGAAAACTTTAGAATTTAATATATTAATATGGATATTATAAATAAAGCAAGTTGTAGATAATGTAATTATTCGATAAAATTATATGTATTATCCATAATATATTTGTGAATATGATCATTGTAAAATATGATAGAATAACATAATATTTGAGTCATCACATTGTTTATGATTTTTTTTTATAATAATGATTAATTATCTTTAATATAAATATAATTTTATTATAATAAGGAGTAGATTTTTAATCAATATAAATAAATTTGTAAGAGAGAATAAATTTCCGTGCCAAAAAACTCTTTTCTTTTCAGTGGTCTTCTCTTCTTTTGTGTTCGGTTTTTTTTTTCGAAATTTTGACCTTTTTTTGGCTAATTGTACTAACACACAAACACGAAAAAAGCACTGTAGGTATACGGTGTCATCTTTTAGTAGTTGGTAATAGAATAGATAAAGAATAATTACTTAGCATTCACCTCAATGCTAAATTAAAATCTAGAATTTTTAATATTTAGAATACCAGAATTATTAATTAACTTTAAATTTACTAAATCTTTCAAAATCGCTACAAAAGGTATTTTATATGGATCTTAGGATATTCAAAAGCAAACAATTTATTTGTCAGAAAAAGACTGCTTTTTTATTCCATTAGAAGTGGCAGTTAAATATCGGTTATTAATTGTATAATGTGTTCCTATGTTAATAAATTATTTTAAAATTATTTTGTTTTTCTTTTTTTTATTCCTTGATTTA
Source organism: Colias eurytheme (assembly GCA_907164685.1). Lineage (NCBI taxonomy): Eukaryota > Metazoa > Arthropoda > Insecta > Lepidoptera > Pieridae > Colias > Colias eurytheme. Next base: position 13,420 of record CAJQZN010033495.1, read on the forward strand.
TTTTTATATTTTCATAAGGACGATATATATATATATATACGAAATAATATTATGATGATAATTGATGGTTTCTCTGATTTCTGATATATCTTAATACATAATTATTTACCTATTGCACGCCTCATAAGCGAAGCGTTGAGGTGGGTACTACTGTCACTTCGCGCAAAACATCTGATTTTTCAAACTTAAAATGTCTTTATGTATCATACATTGCACTTGTAAGATAATACATACACACACATATTAAGAAAAAACACTATTTTTAACGTTCATGATATTTTTGATGTCATTTTTGTTATTTAAACTAGTTAAAAAACAGTTTAAAAAAGTTCTGTCTTGGACGTCCGTGTGTCTGTATGTGCGGATCCTTTTTCTTGTTAACACGATAGCGACCGAAATACTTTACTAATCGAGTCTTTTTTTTCTCTTACGCTTGAGTATGCTCAGGAATAGAACCCTTTCATTTTTCAGGGTCTGATTCGATGTGGTTTAATTGTTATTAAATAAACAAAAATAATAATTAATAAATATTTATTAAAAAAAAAAATATGAGGCGTGCACTTTTGGATTTTCCAAATTATTTATTTATATTTTGGTATGAATTACTAGGCATTTTACATATTTAGTCTCTCTTGATTCTTGGGCAATCTCAAAGGCATACGAAAGTAATAAGCCACATTACATTCAGTCACAGTATATTGGTATTATTCAATGTCATTATCAATTTATTGAGGAACCTATAATTTATTTCGTCATATTGTACATTGGATATCTTATAGTATAATGAATAAATCGCGTTTAAAATCCGTTACAACATCTTTAATATCTTATAGTACGATATATAATGAAATTCCCATACTTATTTTCATTTTCGTTCGTTTTTTTTTTCATGCCTAAAACCGCTGAGCAGATTTTGATGATTTTTCATATATTTTGTATATAGGATATCTATATAATATATCTATATTGTAACATATAAAATAGTGACAACACAACTAAAAGGGAAATAAATTGATAATGAAAGCTTGTTCGGCAGTCATGTAACAATGATATGCGGGCTAAGCGAGTACACAATATTTTGCTTTGTTCTAAGAAAAACACTTAAATATTAAATATCGATATTCGATACCATAATATTCATTATGCTCTGAAAAACAGTAACACTGTCTTAATTTACTGTAATATGATTTTTGTATAATTATTTCATAAACCTACTTATTTTTATATGCAACTCTTTGTATTTTTTATGTTGCATTACGACTTACAGTTACATTAGCTATATTAAAATTCAATACTTTTCACAGTGAAAGTTTAATTTAAACCCGAAATAATATTGCCAATTATCACCAATTAAAATGTATCCTTATAAAATACAACCCCCACAATATAGATTAGAACTTGGAGTTATGTTGCGGCGGGAACCGAGCTGGCGGTACGGGATGGTGAGCAATCACCTCCACCCTAGCAGAGGTAGAGCCTTTGCAAATATTGCCTCTAAAATAAAATGTAATAAATTATCCAGGACTATTAGTCACATAGCTCTCAGTCTACACGCACATGACGTCGTCAATGGATCCTCTCGTACGTATCAGTGAGGCAATCTGCCGATAGCATCGTACGAGAAATCACTGTCTTCCTGTTAACACCCTATATCCGTTCACCTTGGCTTCAATCACACCGCCAGGCCACCTTCCTCGTATCAGCTCCTGTAATGATCAATTATTTATATTTGTGTGTATCCAGGACGATTTTGGCGGTTATTTTTATGTACCTGTTGGCTGTTGAACGTTATATGCATCTTTTATGATATGTAAGGAAGTATACAACTAGGTAGTAGATATTGATCATATTGATGAATAAACACAGAACAGCATTACAATTACATACAAACAATTAAAATTACAATGATATAATACAAACTACAGCTATTTACACAATAGGTATGCGGTATGGATTCTGATGAGCAATCATCGAAGTTCTGAGAGATCAAAGCACGATATATTATTTAAATTTTATTTACCAGTAGTAGCTGTACTAACAGTACCTATGCATACAGACATACTTACACAATATTCCTACCTATATATTCTCCGAAGTCCATTCTCAAGCCAAGCGCAAATTTAATCTTCAAAATTGTTATTGATTCATTTTTTAGTACGATTAGCAACAAATATCTAACAACTTTATTTAGACCTATGCTGCTGACTAATATGGAATCAGTAAATTCCAACGAGATTTTATAATAATTTATTAAAGTCGTAGCTTTGCTTGCTTGATTTAACAAGTAACATAAATGCTAATCAGACTATACTCCCTGTAGGTACCAAATTTCATGCAGATCGGATCAGCTATTTTTGCGTAACAGAGTCACAAACATTAATCCATGCATAGTTAAATGCTCGCAAACTTTCACGATTATAAATTTGGTGCTAGTATTATTTCATGTGTAGCAAAAGTAAAATATAACATTGAACTATTTAGGTAGGTACCTACCTACCAAAAATCAGAAGCTATAAATTTAAGACAGTTATACGATAAGTAGTATGAAAAGGATAACCAAGGTATTCCCCATGAAAATTATATTCTGTTTACTTTATTTATTAATTTACATTACTTTAGAAACATCTTAGCCTATCATGCATATCCGCTATCGACACCTAGCCATCTAAGTGGTCTAGATTTCGAAACCAATTGCAATGTACCTAGATAGCCTATGTCATTTTACGCGCTAATCTCGGGAACTACTGGTACGATTTGAAAAATTATTTCGGTGTTAGATAGCTCATTTATCGAGGAAGGCTATAGGCTATATATCATTACGCTACGACCAACAGCAGTAGAGCCAAGGGGGTGAAACCGCGCGGAGCAGCTAGTAACATATGAAACTTAACAATTAAATAACTTTTGTACCTAGTAAGTACATATTACCAACCCTTTACTCATATCAATTTCTCTCGAACGATCCATCAACTATTCTCAGATGGGCCGGTGAAGCCGGGCCGTCCTATGTAACAATATCAATTATTATTGTGATATTACAACAGATCGACGGCGCCAATTCATTTCATCAGAACTTGCGAATCCTTACAATTAGTTACGTGGTCGGTGGTGTGCCAGTGTAGGCGGAGAAGCTAATTTATCCTGATATCCTGTTCTTATTGAACAAACGCACTTTCTCTTTAATGATAAGCCTAGTTGTTTAATTATAGACTGATTGTAAGTGATAAATTAGCATAACCAATAATTATAATTCGTCGTTTTTACAGCAATATTGACGAAATAAAAAATGTTAGATATTCATTAATGCGCCAAAAATTACCAAAATAAAAATTCACGCGGATGGCATTTCGGGCCAAGAAAGACAACTCTGTACCGGATCAGCTCAAGATCAGCTATATTTTTTTATGTTAAATCCATTCAAAACGAAAAAGAAATAAACATAAAAGCCATTCATTTATATATTTCGTGCACCGGTCTTTAAAAGGGTAATTATCTCTATAAAAAACGCGCATATTTCGTCACGCTCCGTCTAGATTTGCGCCCAAAAAAAATCTTAAAATAATAGCAAGCAGCGTCCGCTGGTAAAGCGTCGGCCGCTTCCTACTTGGCCCGCCAACCCCGTAACGAGCGCGCCGACGTGAACCGGCGCGCACCGGACCGAGTTATTCTTGCCCGGCGCGTGCGCAGGTGTTGCAATCTCGACGTTCTGAACCAGATACTGACATCTAGTGGCTGGGACCTGGGTTAAGGTCACGATGTTTTAGGGTGTTCACGATCTTCATGGGCACAGATACGTGGGATTTTAAGGATAAGGGAATAAGAATTAACTTGAACATCTATCAGCATTTTGCATTGCATTAATAAGACGATTAAAGCATCACTGGTTCCGGTTACAGAAAAGAATCTTCTATTCGTGAAAATTTGTGCAAACACCAAACTAAACATAGTAAGAAATATTTTATATATAAAAATGAATCGCAAAATGTGTTGGTAAGCGCATAACTCGAGAACGGATGAACCGATTTCGATAATTCTTATTTTATTATATTCCTTGAAGTACGAGGATGGTTCTTATGTAGAGAAAACGTAAATATTATGTACCACGGGCGAAGCCGGGGCGGACCGCTAGTCTATAATATAAAATGAATCCCAAAATGTGTTGGTAAGCGCATAACTTGAGAACGTCTGAACCGATTTCGATAATTCTTTTTTTATTATATTCCTTGAAGTACGAGGATGGTTCTTATGTAGAGAAAACGTAAATATGTACCACGGGCGAAGCCGGGGCGAACCGCTAGTTTATATAAAACATTAATAGCTTAATTAATAGAATATCCACTGGTCAGTGGTTGTCTCCTTGAAATTTGCTAAAAATGTACGACAGCTGCCTTCAAAAGATTTACTCGGTTAATTCTTTTGGGTCTAATTTTCATGGTCATTTAAATGTCTTTGAACTTACGTAGGTATAATAATGTTATTTTAACACGTTCGCTGCGAAACAGGGCTTGAAACACCCTGTCCGTGTCTCGTCGTTATAGCGGTAGGAAAAAACTTAAACTTCTCTGTCGTGCGGGAGGCATAACTTCCATCTGGTTCAGTGTAGGAAAGTGATATCTATATATCTGAGATGTGCTATTGATTCCTAGTTCAATGGTATACCGACCTTAATACCGGGTTTCTTAGACCTCGTGCCGCACTGAACAAATAAAAATTCTAACACAGTGCGGAACGAGGTTGCGAACACCTCGTACCACCGCGCACCTCGTACCGCACCCTAAGCTAGCTTCACGCGGTTAGTGTTGTGCAACGCATTCGAGACTATTTGTGGAACAACTTATTGAAGCTTTTACAAAGAAGGACTTGAATGTGGATACAGGTACCTAATTTTCAAACTACTCGTTATAATAAATATCGTTAATAGAAACGTGAATGTGACATGTTGAGTAACTTTCTTCAAATAGGTTGATAATCATGATTACTATTAGTGTGTTTGTTCATTGAATCAACTAGCGGCAAATCCAAAACACCCGGCAATCGGTGTATGGCTCATCAAAATTTAACTCTTGCCCAAGTCAACAAGCCAACAAACAAGGCACATCATCTTTTAAAGGGACCAAAGAAGAGGAGATGTGTAGGATGTTACGAAAAACTCCGCATCTTCTTAACAAGTCGTGAGGCCGACAAAAAAAGTAAAGGAAATTCTCACAGAATGCACTGGTTGCAAACAATATTCTGGTTTGGCCTGTTTTAATAAAAAACATCCATAAGTTTGATAAATAAATACAATTAAATAAAATCGATATTTCTTTTCCCATCACTAAATTATATGAAAAACTCCTATTGTTCAGTGCGGTATGGGGTACATCAGATCCCACATTTTATTTTACCCATAGAATCTAAACTAACTAATCTAACCACGGGCGGCGGTAGATTTAGGTTAATGAACTCATTGTTAATAATAATCACGACAAAAGCCGCACATTTTGTCTTATTTGGCGCCAAAAAAAGGATTTTGGTCTCCTACGGGCGGTGGGGTTTAATATGCCTCGTGCCGCCACAATCTCTGGTATAGGACAAGGTTTAAAACGACCCGTAACGCAGTAATGGAAAGTACAGATATATCTGTGCCGCAGCGAACGTGTTAAAATATTTAGAGCACCCACTATAAAACAAACATTTGCAACCCACAACCCAAACATTCTTTTGGCGAACTTTTTAGACAAATCTGGCTTCCTAGTTTCCAAAGAGATATATTTAAAATCTTCAAGATAGAATAATATGCTAGTATCTAAGCTATCAAATACAGTTTTAGTTTTTAATGTTAGCCTTATTATGCTTTATTCTTCTATATTTCTATGGGTTTATAAATTGCTTTATTATTTTGCCTATTGCCTCCTTATTCGGGTTCCTACTTTTGTATGCTAGTTGCCTTGCTTGGACAAAAATAGCATCCTTATTCGTAACGTCGTTATTTCAATTGCTTGAAATTATACCAACCGAATCAACGGCTACAATATATCTTCTAATACCTATGGGAAAATGAAAAAAATCATGTAAGTAATAGCCCAGTGTCGCTAATGACTCCACTAGAACACAGAAATATTGAGAGTGTTTAATTGTCATCAATCTGTGCGCCCTTGAAACTCCTACGCATTACACTAACTGCTATTTAGGTGACGGTGTGAGTCAGTTCGGAAATAGTTTTAATAATTATATGACGAATTTACGTTATTTCAATATTCACAATACGTACTGAAAATGTTATGGAAAACTATCAGAAAGAAATAAATAAACATTTAATTACAGACTTTTCGATTTACGCGTGTACCTAAATAATTGTCAGAATTATAACCATTAAAGTAGTAATATAAGTCAATTAGTTTAATAAAATTTAGTAAATTCATTCATTCATTCAGTTAAAGCTCGGTAGATTATGAATTTGAGTGGGAAAGTATCCCATGCCTTCTAGGTACCTACCATTATTTCAAAATGTGTTTCCATTTATTCTTCGAGAAATATTGATACAAATTATCTGATGGCTGATTCATGTGCATTAATCATGATATTGCAATTATTTTGTTTTGTCAACAAATACCTGCAATTCGATAGTATTTTGATATGGTCTAAGATCCGAACATAAGGCGAAATTCAACGGCGCGGCGTGATAATAGAATGAGACCAATTTTATAATTAATTTAGTCTATTAAGAGGGCGTATAAAGCCAGATAATTCTACGATTAAGCCCCGCACATTACGCGCCATGCCGCGCGCCCTCACAATACCCTCATACACCCGGCTCATCCAACGTACGTAAAGTTTATCGCACGCTAAATTATACACAATATTCTTCGCTCGTTCAACGCGTATTTTCGGTAGTTAGTAGGTATGTTGTCTAAAATAATTGTATAAAACAGTGAAGTTGAAATCATCACAAATTATGTAATATGTCTTTTTATTATTATTTGTTTATAATTATTAATGATAATCTATACATATTATAAAACAATAAAAAAAACTGTCTGTATGTAATATATAAAAAAAAAACAATATTAGGGAAACAGTATAGAGCACGAATCCGTAAAAAAAGTCTGTCGAAATAGCGAGTATAGATACTATTTTTAAATAAACATACGCAGTCGACGACACACATTCCTCCAGAACTTTATTTTGATTAATTTGGTTATAGTCCATTGAATGAGTCCCTCCAAGGGGGGTCTAGAGTGCGTGAGTTAGTAACGTAAGATGTTTCTTCGGAAACATGTCAAGAGTCCCTAGGTAATAAACATACTAAAACCCCGGGCCACTAGGAGGAGCCCCGGAGTGGGGGGAGGGGGGAAATGGGTCCATTTTTTTCATTTTTCGCTTAAATCTCAAAAACGGTACATGTTAGAGAAAAACTTTCAAGGAAAAATTGAAAGGCCATAAAATTATCTACTAGTTGTACCTGAATCATTTTTTCCTATATCCTACCGTTTCTGAGTTATACGCAGTAAAACATGATTTTGGCTCAAACAATTTCAACATCAATCGATCAAAAAATATTTCTTTCTTCCAAAAAACTCAAATGTGCAACTTGTGACCAGTACTGATAGATTGCTCTTAATTAGGTCTATAATTGGTAAAATAAACACATTCCTCCATGGAAGCCTTTAGGAGGAATCGATTGTCAAAATATTATATTAGGGCAGTTTGAGTTACTGAACTTGATCTTTTTATTTTTTTCTTCCAAAAAACTCAAAAGTGCAACTTGTGACCGGTACAGATAGATTGCTCATAATTAGGTCTATCATTGCTAAAAATACCAGATTCAGGTACAACTTGTAGATAATTTTATGGCCTTTCAACTTTTCCTTGAAAGTTTTTCTCTAACATGTACCGTTTTTGAGATTTAAGCGAAAAATGAAAAAATGGACCCATTTTCCCCCTCCCCCCACTCCGGGGCTCCTCCTAGTGGCCCGGGGTTTTAGTATGTTTATTACCTAGGGACTCTTGACATGTTTCCGAAGAAACATCTTACGTTACTAACTCACGCACTCTAGAACTTTTTATTCAATGGACTATTAGATTGTACGACATTTTTCGACTCAGCAATCATTCTAAAAATAAAAATAAAAATTATCCTTTATAAAATATTACAAAGTTCTTCGAAATTTACGTATTATTTTATCGAGAGCTGGTAACTTTAGCAGGTACCTTTCTGGAGTATTTTTTTCTGCGTGGCAATAGTCAGTAGACACAGGTTTTAGAGTGAGGGTCCACATTTTCCAAATTTAAAATTGTTCTGTGAAATTAGTAAATTACTTTCAAACAGGGTCAATTTGATTGATTGCATTTGCAAGGCGACCGTAGGAATTAGGTACCTACATAACTAAGTATAAAAAGTGTCTTTGTAAATTGTAGGTACCCACTATGAATGTAGGTATCTATAAATATCGTCGCATGAATACTCAACTCGCGGAAACGAATTTACAGAATTTACACAAATAATAATATCCAAACTCGCCTCATTCAAATCCGTCCAGTAGTTCCGGAGATTAGCGTGTACAAACAAACAGACAAACACAGACAGTTTTTTTTATTTACGGGATAAAACTCATCCTATGACCTTTCTCAGGTCTCAAGCTATATCTGCACCAAAATTAGAGCCCAGACATACCTACATACAGACACACATACAAAAATTCTAAAAACTATGTTTATGTATAGATAATATGTACTACATATTACTATGTAATACAGATTATGAATATATTATATATATACATATACATATGTATATTATAAAAAAATACCTATTCAATGTAAGTACAATTTTGACTTTCGTACGAATTTGTTATACCTATGTATAGATGTTATGTATGATTATCTAATACAGATTGTAAATATAATATATATGTACTATTCACAACCGGTTTACATATTATTGATATTATTATTTACTGGAGCGAACATAGGATCTGCCTATAGTAATAATAATAATATAAATCTTTCTTGACTTGATTGATTGCACCGCGACTGTAAGAATTAGGTACCACTATGAATTTTATTTACCTATCTATAGTTGCTGCTGCTATCGCGTCAATACTTTTGAATTGTTTCTGAATGATAACAATATTAAAATATTTTGTGTAACAGAACATTGGCTTAAACAATGTCAGTCGTTAGTAAATATTGAAAATTACAAATTAAAAAGTATATACTTTAGGACACAGGCTATTCACGGAGGTTCTGTTATTTTTGTACATGATAGTGTAAAATGTAAAGAACGAACTGACATTGTTAGTCTTTCTGTTGAACGGACCATTGAACTGTCCTGTGTGGAGCTGGAGCGTTATGTTATTGTTTGCGTTTATAGACCCCCTTCCAGTGACTATAATATGTTTGAGACAGTCATGGAAGAAATATTAAAGCGTCTAAGCAGGAGTAAAAAAAAAGTTATAGTATGTGGTGATTTTAATATTGATTTACTTTTACAAACACAAACGGCTACACGAATTGTTAATTTGTTTCAGTCATTTAATCTATATAAACTTTTTAACGAACCCACACGAATTACACCTACTTCTGCAACTTGTATTGATAATATATACTGTGACTGCATCTGTTTAGAGAAAAATATTCTCAATACATTGACTTCGGATCACTGTGGCCAGAAAGTAGTTTTTGAATGGGATTGCATACCTACATTTAAAAGGATTAATGTTAGGCCTATAACTAAAAAAGGCATTAATAAATTTAGGAATAATATTAATAAAAACCTGCCCGTACTAAATGATCAATCCTATCCTAATAGTCCTTGTGAAATGTTTAAAAATCTTTTTAATTTAGTACATAAAGAATTTGAAAAAATATTTAAAGTTAAATCTTTAAATATTACCAAGGATTTACCATTTAGTAAATGGGCGACAGCTAGTATACATAGGTGCAGGAACATTCTTTATGAATTATATGGTATGAAGCAATATAATAAAGACCCATCTTTTCTTAGTTATGTTAGAAATTACTCAAAAATTTTTAAAAAAGTTTGTTTCACTGCAAAGCGTTTGTATATCAAAGAAAAAATACGCGACTCTGATAATAAAGTTAAAACAGTTTGGTCAATTATTAATGGTGAAATGGGTAAAAGCAAATCAAGTAATACCATAAAACTTGTAAATAATGACAGGGTTATTGACAAAAGTGCTGATGTTGCGCTTGCTTTTGAAGAATTCTTCAGTAGTGTCCCTGCTACTATTACTAATAGTTTAAATTCGTCTTCAGCACTTGCAGAGACCTTTTTGAGGGACCATGTTGCGGAGTGCAGTACATTATTTGAATTACGACACGTAACTGCTAATGATATTGTTGCTGCCTTTAAGACGCTTAATCTTAAAAATACTTGTGATCTTTGGGGAATGTCCGTAAATTTAGTTAATAATATAATAGAAAATATTGCGAAAAATTTAGCTTCCATATTTAATAAGTGTTGTGACTATGGTACATTTCCTAATTTACTAAAGCTTAGTAAAGTTATACCTTTATTTAAGAAGGGCGATCAAGAAGACTGTAACAATTATAGACCTATCTCTATTTTACCAACATTAAGTAAGGTATTCGAGAAGTTAATATTAAACCAATTGAGTAGTCATTTTGCATCTAATAATTTACTGCACACCAAACAGTTTGGTTTCACAAAGGGGCGCTCAACCACAGATGCTGGAGTTGCACTTCTAACACATATATATAAGGCATGGGAAAACTCAAAAAATGCTCTAGGGATATTTTGTGACCTCTCCAAGGCATTTGACTGCGTTGAACATTGTACTTTGTTACGTAAACTTAATCACTATGGAATTAAAGGAAAAGCCCAGAACCTCATAGCGTCATACCTGCATGATAGGATACAGACTGTAGTTGTTAATGGAGAACGTTCTAGCGGTGCGTCAATTAACATTGGTGTTCCACAGGGGTCAATTTTAGGTCCCTTCTTGTTCTTGGTATATATCAATGATCTTCCCTATTATTTGCAGGATAGGTGTGAAATAGTTCTGTTTGCAGATGATACCTCATTAATTTTTAATGTGGATAGGCATGACCCAAATGTTGACGAAGTGAACAGTGCTCTTTTACACATATCTGAATGGTTTACTGCCAATAATTTATTATTAAATGCCAAAAAAACCACTTGTGTTGAATTTTTACTTCCTAATGTAAAAAAGTTGAACAGAGATATTACCTTGAACGGGGAGGTATTGCATCCCACTGAGTCTACTGTATTTCTAGGGTTAACATTGGACGAGAAACTACAGTGGGGAGCCCATGTCAACACCGCTGCAGGTAAGCTCAGTTCTGCTGCATATGCAGTCCGAAAAATAAGGCATCTCACCGATGAAGATACGGCTAGATTGGTTTATTTCAGCTACTTTCATAGCATTATGTCCTATGGAATTCTACTGTGGGGCAGGGCTGCAGATATAGAAACTATATTTATCTTACAGAAAAGAGCCATTCGCTCTATATATAATTTACGTGCTCGGGACTCACTAAGAGATCATTTTAAGAATACTGGTATCCTTACTGTACCATCACAGTATATATTTAATAATATTTTGCATGTACACAAAAGCTCTGACTTACACACAAGAGTAGGAGATAGACACGATTATGGCACAAGGAACAAGAATAGAATTGAAATGCCATTTTTCCGATTAGCTAAAGTTAAAAATTCATTTATGGGTCAAGGTATACGCTTATACAATAGAATTCCTCACAATATTAAAGAGTTTAGTAGTTCTAAATTTAAAACTTACATAAAAAATGTACTAGTTCAGAGAGCGTACTACAGTATTCAGGAATATATGGACGATAAAGACCCATGGAGGGTTGTCGCGTAAACACCACAGGACAGTTCTTTGGCATATTATGTAGTTAGGTAGATATAAGTTACATATTATGTAAATTTATTGACATTATTTAAAAGAGCAACTATGGAGTTTCTTGCCGATTCTTCTCCATAGATACTGCTTTCCGAATCGGTGGTAAATGTTAAAAATACTATGTAATGACGATTCGAAAGTGCTACTAAATAGTAGTCTAATTGAATAAATGAATATTTGAGTTTGAAATACTCAGCCCGCGGAAATTATTTTACAGAAACTAAACTTTCTCAAATAGGTAAATCAAGACTTATCTTTTTATATTATAATTATTATTTATTAATATTATAACAATACTATTATATTATACATTATATACATTATTACCTTCGACATTTAGTTATCTTTTCAATTTGAATCTTCTTTAGTTCTCGTTTCTTAAGTCTTTTCATTTTGTTGTTTACCATTTTCAACAAATCAATATTCGGCGTAATTATAAAACACGGCGCAGCAATTTTAGCGTGGTCTACTCGTCTCAACGGAGCGATAGCGTCTGATGTATGAAATAGAATTATGTTTTTAGCTCCCGGAACGTGCGATGGAAGATGATTTCTTGCGTAATTAAAAATATACATAGTAAGCGCCAAAAGTGTTTTATCGTGATTAAACCAAAACTAAAAGTAATTACACAAAATGCTCTGACAAATATATTGCAAATGTTTTAATATAATTGTTTATGAAAAAAAAATCATAATAAGTATTACCATGTCCAGTAAAAAACGTAAAAGTGTGAAATTTAGAGGTAACTTCGTGAATTTTTTCTATCGAGTCAATTTCAATATTTTATGTTTTTGATCTGACAATATAATCGAAAATATCATCAAGTTTTACATATATTTTATTTTTTATATTTGGTCTTGAATATTACACGTATCAACTAAAAGTTGATTGGTGATTTGACTTTATACGCGCCCTTAAAAAATGTATTAAAAATGGGTTGACTGGGAAAATCCTGGACAGGACATTTTTAATGAATTAAATTTTTTTTATTTATTTTTATTTTTTATTAATTGCAGTTTCGAGATAATAAAACAATTTTGTAATAAAACAGTGCTGACATAATTTTTTTTTTCATCATCCTATCAAGTGAAAGTAACTGGTACCGACATACCTGTTTATACCTGCCAACCTAGCCGTTTGTCCCGGTAAATATTAGAAAACTATGACTGCACATTCTGTAGGTTTCATACTTTAAGTCTATTATATTTTTTTTATTATCTTGATACTGCAATTAATTAAAAAAAATGTTTTTTTTTTTAATTCATTAAAAATGTCCTATCCAGGATTTTCCCAGTCAACCCATTTTTAATACATTTTTTAATAGACTAAATTAATTATAAAATTGGTCTCATTCTATTATGACGCCGTTGAATTTCGCCTTATGTTCGTATCTTAGACCAATATGTTAAATGTGAACCTTTGTCAAATCAACAAATTAACAGAGCGGATCGGAACACGTCGCGGGAATGAACTATTTACCTTATTGATCCCAGTAGGTACTATCATTTGCGTTCAATTTGTTACAATCAATCAACTCAACTTTAAACATCAGCCATTATTAGTTGTTTTATTTAACAAGAAAATAGTATAAGGAGCTAAATTTAGCCAACAATTATTATACTATTATCGGTAAATGTTCGGAAAAACGTATCGGTAAAAGTATTGACGGAAATTTTTGGACAAACAAATACTTATCTATAATATTAAGACACCGTTTTTAGATATGGCGACGGATGCTACAAAAGATTTAAATAAAAATTATGATTTTTTTTAATTTTATGGCAATATTTAATACAGTATGTTTTAGTTTGTGCAATACGGCAACCGGAGGAATTATCCTAATTGCCTATAGCGCATTTCACAGATTCTGCGAAAATTGCTCAAATATGCAATTAATACATAATTAGATCAAGTAATTTTATTATTTATAATTAAATACACGTAGAATTAACTATAATATCCTTTATGTAAATTATAAAATCATCAGTAGTTAAATAAATATAGACGTTTAATCGTTTGTGTTTTTAAATATATTAACTAAAATTATTATAAATTAAATATATTTTTTTCTAAGCTATGGCGGTGGACCACGGGGGGATTCCCATAGATACACACGTACTTAAGGTAGGTAAGTAGGTAGATAAATTTGATATAAACAGGCGATTTTAAAAGATGTCTGATAATAATACCTATTACAAAAAATTGCAAATCAACATACCTTTACATTATAACTTGTATCTTCGCGAAGCACTCGCTAGTTTACCAATAAAGAAAATTGTTATATATTTATAACAACAATGCATCCAATATGCAACTATCTTTGTTATGTAACTGTAAGGCTGAAAGGTAATTGGCAAAGAATGGTCCCAGCCAGGGGCGTGAACTTGCAGTATTGTCCACAAATGGCACAAGCAACACTAACTGGGGTATTTACTCACTTAGTATTAATATTGTGCTTTATTGGAAACTTAAATGGCAGCATCTTGCGCGCCAATGGGTATCTCTTGATAATATGTATGTTAGAAGTGAAGACATTTAAAGAATTGAAGGACTTTTGAAAATAAAGAAGTAGGTATACATTTCTAAACAGTAGAAAAGAATCAATCTTTATTGAAAAGTACCTAGTTGGATGATCAGTTGCCCACTATTCTCATTTCTCACTCATTTTTTACACCTTTTGGCTCACATCCGTAGCAAATACATGGAACTAGGGTCGTTTCTCCGTGGGCAGTAATAAAATTAAACATTTTTATGACAATTCCGGTGAGTTTTAACTCACCATATTTATATGGTGTTAAAATATACGTACGTAACAAAGGAATGAAAAAATATCTTTATTATCTATTTCTGTTTAAAAATGGGCTATTTTCCATTATCAAATGTTATTGAATTATATTTATTGACAAAGATGTTTTGTTATCGCTTTATCAATCAACTAATCGTTTAGTCTTGTTATATGATATCCATAATTTACAATAGCGATTAAATAAGAAGTTTCTTTTAGAAATCCGTAACTTTCTTCTTTGGATATTTTGGGTAATAAAAATTTATGTGCCAAAAATATGACCTACTTTTAGGTAACTAAGTACTTATTTTATAGCACAATATTTTTTTTGTGTCATAGAAATACTTTGACATACAGTTTCTTTAAATTATAATTATATTAAAACTAGCTGACCCTAGCAACTTCTTCTGCTCTGAAAAGCATTTTTGCAACATTTTCATTGTTGCTCTCCTTGTATTCATAGTATCGTGATTTATAAGGCTATAATGATAAATGGAGTACCGAACACTATTATGATTTTTGAACCAGTACCTAGTTCCTGAGATTGGCAAGTCTTACTAATCAAACAAAACAATCTCCTCGGCTTAGTGTACTTAGTAGTATGTTTAAAATATTATAGTTAAGTTTCCTGGATTTATTCAGAGTTGTACAGAAATTATCCAAAATTGGCTTACGTGATGGATTAGAATAATTATTATACGGTAATACAATAAAATATGAAAATAATCAAGTAGATAATATTATGAGACATAAACAACAATTATTATCTAAATAGACAACCGATATTTGTTGCAAATCTAGTATTAAGATATTGGTAGGTAGGTATTAAAAACTTTTGCATGTTACCAAAAAAGACTCACCATACTCTTTTTTATCTTGGTCGTAAATAATTATAATATATCAGTGACTATTTTGTATGATAATCCAATAAAATGTTACTGCTTGATAATATTATGACGTGAATGCAGTTTATTTTGTGAAGTCGCTGTTGGTTGTATCAAATTTTCCACACAAAAAAAAATGGTTGTGCCAAATATGGATTTAAAAAAAAAGCCTGTGATCGAATATATTCGGCTGATAGAGGATTTTTGGGTAAGTATTTCTTAATTTGTTAATATAATTCCTGATATAAAATACAGAGATATAAAATACCTTAAGTAACTTTCCCTAACTCTGGTAATAATAATATAACTATATTTTTTCAATTTATACCTATCGTTCCCAACTGTGTCCAATGGAGATTTTTCCTTGTGAACAGAACATAATATTATGTCGTATTTGTATGAATGTTCTGTACATATGTATCCAATCATTTTAGTTCTTTTAGGAACTGAAAGATTTGGATAAGATTTTTATGAGTGGCTTCATTCAATAATAACTATACAAGCTAGCTTCACAAGGATAATTGTATCTACGTTGTGATATAATATGTATATAAGCTACTTTACGTCGGGCATTTAAAGCTCAGATGTATCTAATCTTCAATTTCAAATTTAATACATACAATTTTCCTAAGCTGTAAATACTGATTGAGAAGGATTTTATTTTTGTACCTACTCGATAAACACCACTTTGCCTATCTTAGTTTTATTAATATATTTTAATATCAAATTGAAGTAAAAATACACCGGCAGTTTAACAAATCTTTACAAGCATCAAATGACAATATTATAAAACATCGTCATGTGGATACTATTGCCACTAATTTATATGCATCTGATCGACTCAATAATGTTTATTGTGCGCGTTATTTGTGTCTGTTTATACATTGGACAATAATGCACATCGTCAGCAAACAGCGTCACAGTACGCACAACTAAGGATCATAGATCAAAGTAGGGAATGCTCTGTCAAGGATTGAATATCTCATAAAAGATGACACTATTCTTATTAGTAACTTATAGGTGTGCCCCCTAATGAGTGTGCATATCTAATAGCCCTCTCCTGGCGTGATACATTATAGCCTATAGCCTTCCTCGATAAATGGACTATGTAACAGTGAAATGATTCTTCAAATCGGACGCGTGGGTACTGAGATTAGCGCGTTCACTCAAACAAACAAACTCTTCAGCTTCATCATCACTATCACTACATAGTATAAAACAAAGTCGCTTTCTCTGTCCCTATGTCCCTATGTCCCTTTGTACGCTTAAATCTTTGAAACTACGCAACGGATTTTGATGCGGTTTTTTTAAATAGATAGAGTGATTCAAGAGGAAGATTTATATGTATAATAACATCCATTAAATAGTGGAGAAGTACTGTTATTTTTGAGGTTTCCAATGTGATGTCGTAAATAATTACATTTTTTTCCGCTTACATTGCAAACGCAGGCTGAACCCTACGAGTTTTATCAAAATAATGTACTAAGTATTGTACACATTGAAAAGGTCTACAGAAAAGTCCGTGATGGTATATGTCTATCTCTTATGGATAACCCACAATAACTTTTTTTTATCATTTACTTTTTACGACAAATAATGGCTAATTTTCGAAGCGATTTTAACCAATACAGCATTAATCCTTAACCAATTAAATACCTTGAATACATTGTTCATTTAATATAGATCTATATGGCCCTTTACACCGTATGATTTAAGTGAATATTTTCGAAGATATTACAGATTTAAAAATTGCGGGACGTAGCGTTTGCGGCGGTACCGGCCGGCCGCCATTGAACCGGTGCGAAGCCGGGGCGGGTCGCTAGTTATAATATAGTCCATGATCCCAGAGCCGTAAGACACAACTTATTTTCTAAAGCATATAAGTTTCGGTTCACAGTAGTCGCTAGTGTACTTTTTAATATCTGAATGTTTGTGGAGCTCTACCGGTGACACCTGCGCCACCTGAGCCAAAACTAAAAAAAAGCTCTAATAAATGAACTTAATTTATTTTTAAATGTCTGATTTTTTGATATGTTATAAAGACAACTATTACAATGTTATATTTAATCAGTCAGACAAATTGCAATGACCAAACATCTCCTAAACACAAAAATTACTCAACCATGCGTATGAGCGCGATTTCCTAAATTATTATAATAATAACTGATATCGTCTAAGCACGAATAATTACACATTTTAATTTTTGTCTATACCAAACACTAATCTATACTAATATTATAAAGCTGAACAGTTTGTTTGTTTGTTTAAACGCGCTAATCTCAGGACCTACTGGTCCGAGTTGAAAAAATCTTTCGGTGTTAGATAGCCCATTCATTGAGGAAGGCTATATAGTGCTATATTATATCATCACGCTAAGAATAACAGGAGCGGAGCGGCGGGTGAAACCGCGGAGCGCAGCTAGTTCCTAATACATGTGAAGAGTGGGTTTGATTGTTTGTATGTACTGGCTAATCTCAGGAACTTCTGGATCGATTAAATTATTTGTATTAGATTCTAAGTATTAGATAAACTTTTTATAGAATGGCTTGAGAGCCAGACGAGGTGGCGTTATTAATTAATGATGAACGATTGTTTTTAAGTGCCATTATACTTAAGAAAGAATTAAATAACAATAATTAATTAATTTAAGTACTTACTATTAAAACAACGATGTTTTTTACCAAAACTAGCAACCATCAAACGTATCAAACAAATCGGGGCAAAGACTACACTTTGTAATTACGTTTCTCCAATTCTCTAATTACACATTTAATTGGTCACTTGTAATTCCAAACGGCGACGAGCCACGACCTGATAATGTGAATTTAAAAGTCGTTTTAAATATACGTAGCATGATTTATAGTGGAAAAATCAGTGTTGGTTTGAAATAGCATATAATATTATGTATATGTAAACAATCTTAGCAGAACATGTATGATTATTTGATGATTATCCTTGTATAGGAACTAACAGGTCTCATGGCAATATGCAAAGATTTTGAAGTATAGAACTTATTTAGATTTAAATGTAATATGACAACAAAGGCGTAGAGTTAATGACCTACTTAATTCTGGTAGATGGTTTATCTCCCATGACCCATCTTAGAAAATATTACCATTTATTTGATTAAAAATCGTTTTCATTAAAACTTAACTCTTACTGTGGCTTCTAAAAGAAAAACTACTAATATTATAAAAAAATGAAAACATTATTATTGAGTCAGTTAGTTTGTTAACTAAATATATTTTAAATTAACCACAAAGTTGAAGACCATTGATCCGCAGAATGAAATAATATTACATCAAATGCAAAGCTTAAAGCACAGAATAAATAGTTTACTAAACCGCAATTTGTCTTATTTACTTTGTAACCAACATGACGAGCACATAATGTTTTAATTAAGGCTATATGTGTGAAATAAATTGTATTTCGTCATAGAGAAGCCTGTGCAATGTTGTTTTGTTATGTCTATGTCTACGGGAATATAGGGATAAGAGTATAAAAGAGTTTGGGCTTAAGAGAAAATGATACCGGTGCTACTTTTCATAAATAGGTATTTGAAAGATCTATTGCTCCCTCCCTCCTCCCCGAGCACCCCGAAAACTAAATGCACCAACTGACAACTAGATAAAATAGGCAAAATCAATTTCTCGTATTCCCTGAGTTTTTCCTCCAATCCTAAACCGACTTAAAAAAACATAATTGGTACGAGAATAACGTCTGTAAGTTTTTCTTTTTTTCGTAATGATTGAGAAAATTGTATACTAGTCGTCTGTTTACGGCGGTTTATACAGGCTGTCGGCCACTATTAGTATACTAAGCGCGAAGGGACTTGTAGTTTTGCATACACTGATCGTAAAAAAAACTTAAACAACAAAATTTAAATTATTGTAATTCCAATATGTAATTGGTTCTTCGTAAAGCACTTCTTACTCATCAAAAGTTTTCATTGTATCATCTTACTGTAATTTGAATGTGGAAAAAAACAGGGCACGCGTTGCATGCGTGAAAAGAATTACATACCTACGTCAATTTTTTTTTAAGTATATAAGGTTGTTATTATTTTAAGTTCTATAAATAATATCGCAAACAACCTCAATATTACTTAAAAGTTAGAACAGGTTAAATTTGAAAAAAATATAGGTTACCTAGGTACTAAAAATAATTATGTATTATGGCTGCTGAAATTAGTAAACGTTGTTATCTTTTTTTTTTGTTAGCTCTCGGACTAAATTATGTTTATACATATATAAGACACTCTAGGACCCCGCACTTTAAGCTGCTAAATCGCAAAAGTACCTTTTCCCTGAAACTCACTGAAATCCTAGCCCCTAGGACTACTATAAATGAAATGGCATAAGTGCCCAACTTGCTCTGTGTAAGTGTCGTTCGTTTCGCGCAATTAGGGTTCCGATGTATAAAGAAACGGAAAACAATCGCGTTGATTGTATGGGAGATTCCTGTGTGTTCTTTTTTTGTGTTTAGCATTTCTTTTTTTAACGGATACAGAGTACAGACATACATCATCTGTGGAAATTTCAACTGTCTATGATGATTCA
This sequence comes from Colias eurytheme, assembly GCA_907164685.1. Lineage (NCBI taxonomy): Eukaryota > Metazoa > Arthropoda > Insecta > Lepidoptera > Pieridae > Colias > Colias eurytheme. The sequence continues at coordinate 33,563 of CAJQZN010033495.1, forward strand.
TGTGATACAAGCCTAATGGCAGTCAGACGGACGGCTCGGTTTTCGGTTTGTACCCGTTGGATACGGAATCCTAAAAATATTTGTAATTTGCTTATTAATCAATATGAGAACGAAATTAAGGCGGTCAATCATAAATGCAATACAACACTTACACGTGTAATATTTTTCAGATCACTGTACGATGCACCTGAAATTGTATCTCTATTCGATACTTAGTATATTACAACCAAATTCATCTTATCATAGTCTACGATCCCACTGCTAAATTCAGTAGTAATCTGTAATGTTGAAATTAATTGAAAATAAATATTGAGGCAGTAGGTAATAGATTAGCGAAAAGTTGCCTGTAATAAATTGGCGGCAAATGTAGATAGATAATTATTATTTTTGTAAAATTAAGTACTTTTATGGTACTACTTTATAACATAAATTTCAGTTAGGCAGGCATGTTTTTTAAGGAATTTTACGTAATTTTAAATCTAATGATAGACATTATGTTAATATGATTAGAATTAAGAAAATTAAAAAAACAGAAAGTAAACAAATGCCTATAAATAATAACAATAACTACAGAATCGAGAAGTGGGATCTTGTACTATAATATCTGTATCTAGTTAGTAGTTTTTAGAAAAAAAAATCAAAATTAATTAGGTAGGTACTTAGTATCGATATCTTTTTTCTTATAAGTTAGGAATATACTTATTTTCCAGTTTAGCATATATATATTTTTTCACTTTACGCACCAAAATCAAATGCATTACGTGATAAGGAAACATAATATGAGACCAAGCAGCCTGCTATATTTTAGGAAGTTACCAATAAGAAGAAGAAGTAGGTACGGTCGGTTTCGTGAAGTAGGTACTAAGCAAATTTCTTGTTTCCTCGACACACTTTTTATATAAATTAATCGAATTCCACTTTGCTACTGTTATTAGATACATTAGATTAATCTTCACATATAAAAGGTACAAGTGTTTATCATTTAAATATGTGCATTATAAAAGTATCTGTACACACTCAAGAAGAAAATTGATAAGGATGAAGGATTGCGAGGGCCGGCGAAGGTTTAGGGGTGCAAGCGCAGTGACGTCACGCGCTGGTCCATTAATACTGCGCAAGCTCTCGCGCCTCGCCATTCGTCCCCGAACGCGCGACGTGCGCGCCGCGTTATCTCGTACTCGCGAATTTTTGCATTGCGTGTGTTTTGTGCGTCAACATGTCGAACGTCTTAGGAGAGATGGGCTCCCAAGTGGGGTTAACGCCCGCCCGACAAAACAAAAAGGTAAGCCAAATTATTCCCCTTTAATTTGTTACATGCGAAATTCTTACCGCACCTCGCTGCGGCACTTTTAACGAACTCTCCGTATTTTTTGATTTTGCGAAATCCGTACAGTAAAATGTCTCCTCAATAGTGTTAGCGATGGTATTTCGAGCCGAAAATCCGGCAGCGATCGGTGAGCGGACGGTCTCATGGTCAGCCATAAATAAACCATACATCCAAATACAATGTCAATATCTCGTGATTACATTCCGTTTGCAAATAATTACTGAAATACAAAACAGACGTTGCTCTCACGATCTTTTTAATGATCCGTTAAAATTTAAATAAAAGTTAATAAGTTGCATGCGGATAGGTTGGTAATTAAGTTTAACGTGATTCTCTTATCTCTTTTAAGATCTGAATTTTTATTTTCTCTATATATTGTATGATTTTACAAAATACGTAGGTAGTTATTAATAATATGATCAATAAATGTTACTTTTGTGATATTGCTCACAATTTTCTTTGCGTTCCTAATTTAGTAATATCAAGGTCGCTCTAAACAGTTAACGAACGAAATTATTCTCAATGTAACATTTGAACGGTTAATATAATTGATTATTGGCTTGGGAAAGTGCAAATATCAAGTGCATTTAGAATTTATTAAATTGTTATAATGAGCCGGGGGTAAATTGAAACGTAGATATCTATAAAATGGATGACGAACGAAATAATTAACCTACTTCTATAAAAGTTAACATGATTCTATAAAAGTAAGTTATAAAAGAAAACATGAATAATTATCGTAAACATTTTGATAATTATTTGTACGTCGATGTCAAAATTAAGCAGAAGAATTAAGAAGAATTTAACGCTGTAAAACCACGTAAAAGCCAAAGATTTATAAATGTAAATAATATATCTACCTACTCCCCTAGGTTTTGTTTTGTCAAGCAAACAGATACCTATAACATAGTAATAACATACATAATGTTGGATAAATAATTTCTAGAAGCCGCTATAATGTGACATTCCGCGGCACTCGATCACAATAATTATTGTGTGACTAATCTTCCATTGGAATAGTTTCCAAAGAAACCTCTTTACACCTTAACCGGATCAACTGTTACAAAGTATGATATAACTACTTAATTTCAAAAAAAGTAAATTTAACTGCTATTTTCCTTACAGTGCAGTAAATTTTTATCCTTTACAGTATGACCACGATATTCTCTAAAGTCTAAATATCCGGTGAGTAACTGAAATAAATATTTATATTATACCTCCGCTAAACTATTTATATTTTCATACGATAGCAAGAGATATCTGTAGATCTATAAAATAATCTATAGGTAATTTTATGATCCCTGGCGATAATAAGATTTTGTTAGTAGTCTAGCGGAGGCTTAGCCTCAATAGGTAGGTATACGATGAAAATTACGAGTACCATGACCTCTTATTACCTATAACTCGATCGTATGTGCAGTAACATACTGTAGATTTTACACGAATTTATAATAAAAATAATAAAAGCTTTATTGACATAAAGAAATAGGTACAGCTTATATATGAATCCATAGGCTCCTGAATTAGTTAAATACTGTGTCTCAGGAGCCAGTGGCTTCTCCCATTAAATTCTTATCAGTATACCTACGTTATACAAAAGAAAATTTTAAAAATTACAAGTAAAGGTGGAAAGCGCTCACTGTGTGTATGTGTTAGTGAGTGTGAGTATATGTGTGTGTGTGTGTGTTTGCGTGAAAGATGTGCTTTTATGTGTGAAGTATATCAATATATTATATAACATTTATTTAATAATATAATTTTTATTTCCTTTCTTTAAGCACGCTTAAATTATAGATCCTAGCAAGGTTTCAATTTCGTCGTAGTCAAACTTCTCTAGCCACGTAAGTATACTTTTTTTATTTTATGATTATTCAATTTTTTAATTTTAGTTTCCTTATTAATTTTATTGTATAGTAGAGGTGCAACTACTTTGTAGTGTTTCCGTGCGAATTCAATCTGTACCACTAGTATAGTTATTATTCTGTGTCTGTATGAACAGGCAAATAAACATTTGATTTGATTTGATTTGATACGAAACAAATATGGGAGATATTCGAAAGTCTTTCATATTTGCCAACATCAATCTTTATTTTAATAGAAACAATATGTACGAATACTGAAATATCCTTTTCCTTGTCTTTTTCCGTACAAACATGGTACAGTACAGTAAACATACAGTAAATTGTTTCTGATCAATTTTACAATTTGTTTTGGTTTTATATGCTAAATGTATATGAAGTTACTTTGTTTTATTTTTAGATTTTAACGTTACTGCATGTAAATTTTTTATATTTAGTAATTAGTAGAAGTACATAATATAAAGTGCTCCTGGCACAGTGTTTATAATAAAATATCTCCAATAAAGTAGGTATATTTTATAAGTCTGAGAATATAATTTTAAGCTCCTAATAAGAAAAAGAGTTAGCTAGTTATTAATACCACATTTAAACCGTTTAATTTTACAGTAGTTTAGTAACCTAATAGAAATTCCTAACAGTGCAAATGTCAAAGCGATCTCGTAAAAAACCCACGCGGGAAGTTGAAATAATTAAGTGAGCTGGATAAATACGATTATTGCTAATAGTAATTAAAAATTTCCTTGATATTCTTGTATTTGCCTCACTCTGAAATAGTTCTTTAAAGTATAATATTTCCCAGGCTACGATCAGCAACTTTAAGGACAAAAAACAATCAATCCATCAAACAATGCTTCTTTAAGATAACTTAATGTACCTACACCAGAAAGAAGACATACTTATCACATTAAAAGCACTACAAATATTATCGAGTTTCCATTGTTCATAATTTGAATAAAATCGGATTCAAATAAACATTTCAAAAATTATACCTTAATATTATAACGACGTGTTAAAATGGAAAGGTATTTCAAATTTCATCCTTACTTTGCATCTACAATTATATAAATAAAAACCAAATAAGGAAGAATTAAATTTAATTGTACGTAGGTAGTAGGTACTAACATGATATTATTAATAAGTGCGTTATGTTTATTTTATGTAAAGAGAATCTTACTTCAAACGATATCATTTTCTTTGTGGATGCCCACTTTCACGACATGTTGTTCCTTTTGAAATGTGACCTTTTAAATACTCCGTCTCGTATCCCACGAGAGTAAAAGTATTTAATAAAATCGTTATTATCATATATTGTAAAGGTAGTGGTGTCATAAAATGTAAGGAAAATAGTACTATTCGTTCAACCTTCTTCTTCGCCTTTTGTTCTGTTCTTGATTGCTTGGTGCATGAACTGTCGAAATTGGATCTGGTGCTATATTTATTGTTTGTTCGTCTGTAGTTATTTGATGTGGCTCTAATCGATTGTCTGGTTCGTCTGTTTGTGATGTTCATTAGTTGAGATGTATGTGTTGATAGTCCTATACTTTGTGTGTTATGATTTACTGCTGTGTTTATAAAGACGTTATCGCCAAGTACTTTACTTAATATGACTGATGAATGCTGCTTGTTTTTGAAGAATGCTGATGTCAATAAACGTATCTAATTTATCCATATATTTTTTAATGTTTTTAGCTACTACCCCTGTGGCTCCTATGACAATCGGAATGATCGTTGTTTGAGTTTTCCACAAACGGCTAACTTCAGTCTTGAGTAGTTGATATTTACTTAACTTTTCTATCTCTTTCGGTCCTATGTTGTAGTCTATAGGTACTGTTATATCTATCAAATATATTTTTTGAACAGGCATTTCCCAAAGAATTTTAGCGGTATCATTTTCTTTTACTTGTGGTTGTACAAGTGTTTCTTTCCACCAGAGGTTTGAATCTGCCAGTTTGTGTTTTTTAGTTAAGCACCAATAGACGTATAGAACGAGATTATTATGTCGCTTCACATAATAGGTTCCTGGAAACTGTTCACACCCTGATATGATATGCTGTGCAGTTTCATCTTTGCAGGCACATAAGCGGCACTTGCCGTCGATCGGTTCTTTCAATATATCGCAAACGATATCTATATCAATATTTTAAGTACGTAAAATATTTTTGTACATATACGTAGTTACTTATATAGGATATTTTAGGAATGTATTCATTACAATAGAACTTGTATTGCTTGCATATTGTAATGAGAAAGCAAGAGATCATTTTTCCACTCACTTTCATATAAATGAGGTCGGACTGCTTCATTTGGACATCGCAATATGAAAACAATTGTAACAAAAACATAACGCAGTGTAATCTGATAAAGTTAGTTGATAGTTTATCGAATAACAGCTCATCATTGCAATTATTTAGCGCCGCCCTGTGCACTGTTAAAAATTGAATTCAATTTTTCCGTCAACAAATCATTATTATACTTACTAATTTTAGTAATGTGTATTTATGGAATTAACGAGAAAAGTATTTTTATGCTTTCTTATATTTTTATTATAACTCCTACTGAGTCGCCCGCCCTGACTCCTTCCTTCAGAGCTTGGTTTCTAGCCTTAAAGCACCTTAACTGACCGGTTGGCTTGGTTAGCAGTGCCCCTGCCTTCCAAGTCAGAGGTCGTGGGTTCGATTCCCAATATTTGTGTGATGAATATTAAAGGTTTGCTCTGTGTCTGGGTGTTAATTATCTATATAAGTATTTATTTAAAATGATATATGTATGTTTATCAGCCATCTGGTTTCCATAACACAAGCGAAAGCTTAGTATGGGATCAGATCGTGCCGTGTGTGAAAATTGTCCTGAAATATTTATTTATTTATTATTTCTTAATAGTTTAATACGCTAGATTACGAACTATTAAATACTTAGGTGATTGTTTATATAACTTAATAGTAGTTTTTATAAAAATATATCTGTGCATGAATTTTTGTCGGTCTGGCGATCACAGGCATGTAGAATAATTTACCCGGGGTTCAATTTTCAGGTCGATTCAAACATCGTAAACGTAAATTATTTGATATTTCACTCAGACTTATATTACCTGACTTAATTTTAATTTTTTTTTTGTTTAATTTTATTTCAAATAAAGTAGAACCAATAAACGACCTTAATTAACATTCGAATCCTTAGGTTTAGAGTGACATAATTACTTGATAGATGCACTCAATCACGGCGTGTCATGGCCGACGAGATTTCGTGACGCGTAGTGTATAAATTACAAATGATTAAATGCTAGTCATTAACATTTTTAACGATTTATTTTATCTATGGAATCCTTTGGCTCTAAGAGTTGTTGTGTAATATTAGATATAATTTGTAATGGTACAACCAGAAGAATCGAAATGGTTTATTTCAAAAGTCAAGTTGACTTTTCTTGACTGTAATTATTTCAATTTTCACCTTCATTTATGAAGAATGAACCTTCCAGAATAAATTCGATTGTTCAGGCGTCGCCCTGGATTGGCGGAAAGATGTGGGTTCGTCTCCTGCGCCGAGGTCGATTTTTTTCTATTCTTTAAAAATGTATATTTATAAAGCATTTGAATGCCATAAAACCAAAATATTAAACTCAAGCTTGGTATGGGATATATCACATCACACATGTTATCAAACGCTTTCAGACATGCCAATGCCTTGGTAGGCATCATGATCCTGTGTCATAAATGTACCTGCTCGCACGAATAATATTACATAAACGCAATTGTTATATTTACGACGTTAAAAAAATAATAACCACTACAAATCGCTTAATCGTGAAAATTGTTGTAAATAACTTATTTTGATACGAATCCAATTGCCTTTTAATCTGCAAACACAATGGATTATAATATACTGTAAAATGTTCAAAATTGTTTGCTCGAGATAAACGGTCGATGATTTTAATGACAAACAGCTTCCCAGTATTGTTGAGAGGTTATTCATTTGACAAACAAATTTGAGAATGGAAGTACACGAACATGACGCGTTTTTAAAATATGTTAGATGGTAGACGACATATTATAAGGCAGGTTTTTGAATGATCGGCCCGGTTAGCGCAGTGGTTACTGACCCTGGCTATTGAGACTGAGGACGTGTATTCGATTCTGAATTTAATGTTTTTTAGTATCTGCGAAATGGTACCGTAAAACATTTATGGTTTAATTTTTACCAAATCAACGCAAAGTCTTGAATAATGTTAAATGTAGAATTGTTTTATATTACGACAAAGATAAAGGTTCCTTAGCTTTTCGCTTTTAATAAAGAATCCTCTTATTTTCCTAAGAATATTGTGTCCGTATTCAGCAGGTTCCGATAAATAACAGGGTGGTTTTAGAAGGATGTATCGAGAATTTCGAAGTACGTGATGATGCATAGATATCCATAGAATAAACACTTGAGATATTTAGCAAAATTAAAAGTAGGTCTACAAGTTGTCGAGATAAAGCCAAGGGTAACGGCCCCCACAAGGATGTTGATAACATTCCTTTCTATTCATTAATCAATATTTTCCTCTAGTCTAGTCAAAATGTCAAAAATAGTATCTTAAGATCTCTATAGTCTAATAAAACTAGGGTAACTTGTTACTTATGAAATATAGAACTAAACTTCTAGAGTCTACAATCTTAAATCTAGATTAAACTTTAACAAAACGATTATGAAGGACGTATCGTAGATTCAAAGATTACCTTGTTCTATATTTTGTAAGACGAATCTTTATATTTTACTTTTATAATATTCGCATTTAGAAATTGTGAAGTGAGCACGGAAGTCTGTTAAAAATAGACTGGTTCACCTGAGATTATGGCAAAAAATAAAAATATAGACGTGCCAATTTATTCTTCTTTATACTTTGTGGGTTTTTAAGTGCTCATTATAAGTAATACGTTATAATATGACATCGTTATACTTGAAAGCATTACTTTTTCATAACAGGTATAATATTACGTTAAATGAGAATCAAATGAATTTCACATGTATTTATTCGGTTTTTAGGCAAATAAACCTCCATGTCAGAGACCAAGGCTTTTAGACTTGCCTAAACTTCCTGGCTAAAGCACTGCACCGATATAAGTAAAATTTGGAATGACCATAGCTAAAGAAAGGGATTGCAATATTAGAAAATGATTGGATGAAAGCTTTTGTACATGAGTGAAACCGCGTGGAATATAATATTATATAGATTAAAAGCAAAAATATAGCCACATAAGTAGGTCACACCAGCTCACGGCAGACAGACCGGCCACCAAATAGCCAGGAGTCGTTTAGACAAGTTAGATGTCCTGTGAACGATGTCAGGGTTCTCTAAATTATTCAATAAACTATAGAGCAACGTGTATTATGCAAGAGAGACACGTCGTGTTACGTATTTTAGTACTTATTAGAATGTTATTCTTAATTGTTTATTCTTAGGTGGGTAATTTTTCTCTGTCAGGACAGAAAAAAATTACCTTTTAATTAAAATGTTAATGTCGAGTAACTTAATTGGAAAATATATTTAATTTCGTACTGAAAGATCACTAGGTCCTTACTGTATATATTTATTTATCTGAAATTATTGTTTATGTAACTGGTTTAAGTGTTTCTGTAATTTATTTAAATAATTTGTTGATTTAAAAAAAAAAAAAAATTTATTTGTGAATGTACGGCGGAATTAAAGATATTGCGTATATCACACATGCTTTTTATTGTCAAGTGATTAATAAAAAGCGAGTCAATTGTTAATTGCTCTTCGAGGAAATTGTTTTCATTAATGGATTTACGTTCATTATTTTTATTTTCCGTTCATACTATTAATTAAAATTCAAAAGTAACTTTAACATTTGATATATTTATTTATTTCATTATAACAATTAACAAGTAAGGGCCGATTTTTCAATGCTTGGATAAAACTTATTCGTCGAATAATGTATAAAACTACCATTTTAAAAACGTATTCTAATTGCCCGTATTTGACAGTTTACGTGACATTTTAATATTATCGTGTAATACTTTATTGGACATATAAGTTTTATCCAAGCATTGAAAAATCGGCCATAAATTAAGTAAATTAACAGGTATTACATGTTTAGTTTAAAATAAAATATTAAAAATAGAATATAATTTTCATTAATTATCGACTTAAGAATTTAAAAACATTCGATTTATACGTATTTAAGGATGTATTAAATAAATCTGTCTCGGGTAACAGAGCGAGCAAGTCGTTTACCAATTTTACCGAGCGCACCGCAAGGGGGCGTTGCGGCCAGACACAGTTCTTAGTTCTTACGCCTTGCTGCACAGCAAGGAAATCACGACCCCGACCGCGACGTAGTCCCATCATACATGTAGTCCCGTATGTATGTATATATATTGCCATTTTTACAGAATTAATACTTTAAAAATCTCAGCTGAATATCAGTTTATCTTTGAATGTTTTAGATTTAAATCTTTCTTTAAAATTAAAAAAAATAATAATAATACAATACCTAACTATTTCCTAATGATGATATGGTTTTTCCCCATAGGTGATTGATTTTCTTTCTTTTTTTGTGAAGTATTGGTGTCTTGAAATTCACATTGGACAAATATGTACAAAAAAGTTATATTTTCAATGAATGTGCATGGCGAATTACATATTTGCGAAGCGAATTATGCATTGCGATAACATTTTTTTTTCTTTTAGATACCAACCATGAAGAAAATACAAATTACATATTATAAATATTTATTTTTTTTACTTTTGTTTTGGATACCTTATCCTACATGGAAATTTTATACACCATTTAACGTGTTTGTTTCTGATGACTATCACTAAGTATCGGCTGACTGCTGTCTGCTATGGAACATCTTCGAAGGTAAACTTAATTTGCCTTCACCAGGATTCGAACTCAGAATACATAGGCGTCTAACACGCTATTGCGTACCAGCCTTTTAAACAAAATCCACACTAATTACACTTAAATTCCTGTGGGAAATAAATAATTATTTATAATCGTTACGCAATGTTCGAAGATCAATAACAGTTCCATTAACAATATGTTCTGATCTTGACCTTGCCGGGGTTTAATTGGCGTCCCCTAATGCAACGGCGCTGCAGCTCATTCCTGCTTGATTAGATCGTCATACATTGATGACAGTTTGACGCAGATGGGAGCTCTATTCCATTTAATATAAAGTCCCAGAGATGGGTACAACGTATAAACAATTGTGTGTGTAAGAAATTTTTCATAGTAAAAAGCTTCGCAAAACATCACAAAACGCGCGAAAATGATGTGTGATATATTTGGGATATTCTGGTGTCTCATGGTCACTATTTTTCTCCTGGCATTACACGAATAAAGGCATGGACTGAAGTTGAAAAACAACTATTAACTTAACAATAACATATTTAATAAAATATTTATCGCAAATACTAATAATTAAATACTTATTACCTATATAATAAATTATAGTTATATTATCTAAGGATACATAGCTCGCTAAGTAGGTACATAAACGATATTTTTGAACTGAAACGTAGTGAGTAGTTACCACACTTAAAAATTTCACAAGTCACGTGTATCGAGGTAACATTAATTAGGATGCGCGTACAAAATCCTCGTTTATATTTAATTAACGAGCTGCTTGAATTGTTTTCTTGAAAGAATTACGTTTTATGTATTGGAAAGGAGTATTTCAGACAAGTTTTGTTTGAAATCTCGATTTTTATATCTCGATGAGCATTAATAACTATGAAATTAGTGAATAAGTTTTGGAATAACTACGTACTAAGTATTTTAGGTAGGTTTACAGTTTTGATTTAATTCTTTCAAAAATTTGTAATTATTATCGTTAAGACAATCATTGAGAATAAATGTTTCCTCTGTTTTCTGCAGCAATATGAATTTTATAATATAAATGAATTCCCCAACGCGTCATCGCAAAAATGCAGTCGTTGCAAGTTGTCAGCCACAATTACAAGCGTTTTAATGCAATGCATTGATTGAGTTTGATTTATATGGAAATATAGGTTAAAACAATGTGGTTCATTCAACAGTGACCTTCAGTGATTAGCACGCGAAGTAATGTTTGCGCCGCTGTTTCTTTATATTTTATTCAATTGGTATTTATTATGAATTTAATTGCGTCCGACACGGACATAGGAGAATATATTTCTGAGCGGCTAGGTTTTTTGTAATTTTGATCTGTATTCGGAGGTTTTTAATTTCCGAGATCTTAAAACAGCTATTGAAAAGTTAGTAAACTTATTTACAAGGTTTATCCTTGTGGTAAATCTTCAAATAGTTTAATCTGCTACTGTTTATCAACGTCGTTTTATGAAGAAAAGGCAAAAAATCCTCGGAAACATGATTTATTATTGAGGAAGAAATTGATCTTGAACACGAAGTAAGGCTCGGACTCCGGAGGTATTTTAATCCATACTTTAATATTATAAATGCGAAAGTAACTCTGTCTGTCTGTTACTCAATCACGCCTAAACTACTGAACCAATTTGCATGAAATTTGGTATGGAGATATTTTGATACCCGAGAAAGGACATAGGCCCTTTTATAGGACCTTTTATTGTGAAATATGTACCACGGGCGAAGCCGGGGCGGACCTCTAGTACGAACTAAACACATGATACAAGATTGTTATAGCAATAAAAGCAAAAATATAAATATTTTAAAATACAGAAAATACTATGAGTACATAGTAAATATTGGCAACAACCCTCGAAAAATAGTTCTGGAGTTCAATAAATTAGAATTGTCATGGAAAATTCATCAAAAGGCAAGCGCGGAAATGCGTTTTTTCGGGATCTACTGAATATGTGCATATTTAAGCACAAAATTATTGAATCCCAATTAACAATAATTGCGGTGTAGTCGATCAAAACAAAGCCGATCAGTGCCGAGGTTTAATGAAGGACACCCACTCTTGTTCCGCGTCCATTGCACAATTACTGGTGTATTTAGTACACAAGTCCACGATGTAAATATTTTCATAATGATACACTATATGTTTATGCTCAGTAAAACTATATAATTCTTTATCTCTTAGAAGATATGTCAACTACTTTTTCACTAAGGAAATTTGAATAGATAACGAGTACTCCACCTATAATTACTTTTTACCTTATTATTTTTGATAAAATATTTTAAAATATTTGCTTAATTAGTTTATTTTTATTGGAATATGTCATACTAATTAAAAGGAGTCATTGAAAGCTAACACGCAACAAAAATCCACAAAACTAAAAGTACCTACATATACAAATTATGTCCTATTCACCTTGAAATTAAAAAAAACGTGTCACATTTTGAAATAAGTACTTAGTGAAACAAAAAATTCCTACATTTTTTCTACATATTCATACCAAGACAAACACTTTTTTGTAAAACAAACTAGGTGTTGTGAAAGCCTTGAACTAGGCTCATACGGACATAAACGGAACCTTGCGGACGGCAAGCGGAAAGGGAGAGAATCCGGTTTTCCCACAAATGCCTAGATCCGAGCTAGATCCTCATTGCTTCGCTAATGATGTTTTAATCGATTGTCACACGTGTTTAGTTTTAATGCGTTTAAACACAATTCAATAGCAAATTGCTACGGATGTCGTCTGTTTAGTACCTACTGTAAAAAATATTCTGCTTTTTTTCATTCAATGAACATACATTTGAAAAATGAAAATTTTATATAAACGATGGGTTTTGGTTTTTCCAATGCATAATGCCTACAAAAAATGTCCATTGAAAATACTACATATTCAAGCCTTTTTATAACTTTATTTATTTGTTACCTTTTTTGTGTCTCTTTTTTTTACTTTTGTGCTAGCGTATGAATTCTTAACTCTATTAAAGTTGCCAGGTGGTCGGATTTTTATGGTTCCGTTAAAATCTTGATGGGAACGCCTTCCGAATAAATCGATTAACCATTCTTTAAAAAATTATAGTTATTAGGACAATACAGGTCAATTCAAACATAATAATTTTTTAAATTTATTGGCATGTAACACATTATTTGTTTGATGCCAAAGCTTTGTTAGTTTTTATTTACTGTTTTTAATCAGTTTTATTATATACAGGTCAGAGTTTTACTTATATTTCACATAATAATCTTCACAATGTTGAATTTATCGATAAATAACTGTTATGTGACTGGTCCATCACTATATTTGGTATAATACATAAGTAGTTGAGTGGCGAGCATAATTATTTGTGCGATAATTTGTCAATTAAATTATCTTCTTAAAAAATCGGTGATAACTGATATACTTACCTTACTTTTAGCGTGACCTTTATTTCTTCAAAAAATATATTATTATATAATGAATATAGCATTGAATATAATATTTCTACGTGGCTTACAGATATGTGAACGTTTTTAATTTTGTCCATGAAAAAGCTAAGCAAAGACATCATCTCAGACATGAGACAGATCATATTACAGAAGTTTTTTTATAAATAAACATGTAAATAAATAGATAAGTAGTAAACTCAACTCGCATAAAAGTTATTTCAATTATTTTAGCACTTATAAATTGTCCACTTTACCTTGTGACCTGCTTTGTGGTTATTTCCCTCTTATTCGGAATTTTCCTTATCCATACTAATATTATAAATGCGAAAGTAACTCTGTCTGTCTGTTACTCAATCACGCCTAAACTACTGAACCAATTTGCATGAAATTTGGTATGGAGATATTTTGATACCCGAGAAAGGACATAGGCTACCTTTTATTGCGAAATATGTACCACGGGCGAAGCCGGGGCGGACCTCTAGTACATAATATTTTAAATTTACTTACAGCAGAATTTATAAAACATTACGTAATGTAGCATGCGGTCGCGTGTAACAATTAAATAAATAGTCATTATTAATGACGTACGACCACAATAACGACACACAAATAATTCCAGATTCCTATTTACGTGTCGTAGGTACTCTATGAATATACGTCATTAATTAATATTGCTGGAGTTACAAGTTGGCGTGACAACCCCAAAACTTAGACAAAAATTTTAAATTAATGGAAAAATGACTGTCAACAGGATATTCAAACAGTTACACGAAAAAACTTTGCGAGCCAAATCAGACAGACAATCGTCAAACTTATAATATCCTCTCTTTTTACGCCCAATATTATGTAACTAATGCATTAACGTTGAAAATTTGTAAAAAAATAAAAATATTTGAAACATGTTGATTAAACATCACACCTCCCAAACACTTGTATGTACATGAATCACGTTATTAATTTGTTACCGATTCGAAATCTCTTTAAATACTTTTTAGAGGCCTTGGAGATTACAAATCACTAATCAGTATATATCAAAAGAAAACGTGTGAAAATATGTTTATACGTTTGTATGTAAAATATTTTTCAAAATTTAATTTAACAGCTGATGTCCTAATTAATATTGTAAATGCGAAAGTGTGTTTGTTTGTTTGTCTCTCGCGCAGAACATCTCACTGTCATAGGAATTTCCACGCTGGCAAAGAAGGGGGCGGAAAGTTAGTAGTTTATACAGAGATGATTTTGATACAGGGATAACCTGGCTTCATATATAATATGTACATACACTTTGTACGTCAGTGCAAGCGGCTTGTAGCTAATATAAGAATGCGAGCATTCCGTGCGAACTGTATCAAAATTGCATCGCGGAAATTTAATCAAACCTGAGATGAGATCTAAGGTCGTGCAGTGTAGTAACTGAAGATTAGCGTTCCTTTGACGATTGCAATCCTAATTATGTATTTACCACACCTTTGTCAACTTAACCGGTCAAGGATATGGAAATAAACGCTTGAGATCTTTGATTTTGATATATTTTCATGAATCACATTGTCTTCATGTTTATAGATATGTATTTATTTCAATGACCTTTGTATTGAAATGGTGAAACCGTTTACTTTTATCTAATTTGACATGCCATTAATATTGAATCAATGTAACAGCACTAATACAAGATTTCAATTCCCATCATACGGCTTCGTAATGTAATTGGGCTACACAATAAAAATATATCCCGAAGTTCTAGTTCAGGAGCTGGCCCAGTGTGGCCCAATGTGGCCGAGTTAATAGCGCGCTCCCAGACGGCTTCCTCGCTCCCGCCGCGACGTCTGAAGGTTAAATTCAATTTCCACGAGTACTGTCGCGCGCGAAAGTTTACTTAGTTAAATAAATTAATATTTTATTTTATTTCAAAGAAGGATGTTCATTGTTTATTTATGCATATTTTTAGTAAGGTATTTCTTTATATGATGTTCCCTTGCAGGGCAGGGTTTCAAATGTATGTTATGTCGGATTCTCTTTTCGTTGGATCTGAAAATGATTATTATGCTGTTATTTGGGCTTATGCTGCAAATGTAATATAACAAAAACATAATACTTATATTATAGTTGCAATTACATGTAAACAGTACTTGTTTTTAAAGTATTTCCATTGAAAAATCAACAAAAAAGATTAGTTACTAAAACTCTGTACAAAGAAAACAGATTGATATATAGATCATTGTTTTTTTTATGTTTAACTTCCTTCTTAAGTAACAAATAATTGGAAACGATTAAACCACAATGACATTTCATGTTAGACATTCATTAAGGCTTTTGTAGTTTACCTACTGTTTTTTAACGCGTTCCGTGCTATACATTTTAAATAAATCAAACAAATAAAAGAATTATTATTATTTAATTAACTTAGTTTCTTAGGAATCTTAACATAGGAATTATACGTCGATATCTCAGTTACTAAAAAAAAATCATTTTATTATTGAAAAAATTGAGACATACCTACAACTATTCTGAAATCTGCGGATATGAACCTTCGGAGAAAAGGTTACATCGTAAATGGTCAAAGATATGTCTTTCTGTCAACTTCCCAACACTTTATTGAGAGCAAGCAAGGTCTAAAATGTATTGTATCCGTTTTAATTCTTTTTACATATTCGAATACATCAAGGTTTACCCGATATAGAACATGTTTAATGAAGGTCTTGTATAACTGGTTCATAATTTTACCAAAATTTTCTTCGACAACATACATGTGAATTTGTAGGTTTGTTTTATAGGTGATACTTTAACAAGGACAAATAGAAACAATTCCATTGTTGATAATGTTGGATAAATATATTTTTAAATCATAATATAGTTACGAATTAAAGACCATTTTTGTAACGTATATTTATAAAAATGTAGTATTTCTATTGCTTAATTTCTACCGAGAATACCGTACACGCATATATTTTCTATAGAGTTCTTTGCTCTCGTTCATAGTAATTCAAATCGATAATAATAATTGTTAAAATTGTAAACAAATTGTGCTCGCAACAGTACCGGTCATCTGATATGTGGACAGGAATAACCGTTTTACGAAACCCACGTTTGTAAGAGTACAAGCGATTATCGCACTATATTATATAATGGGAGCTTCTATTAAGACCCAAAGTTGTGTGCGATATTACTTAACGGTGTCACGGATGCTTGTTGCCAATTTTCTTTTTAAAAAATACCTGTCGTCATAATTGTAGTTTTAACTTTAGAGATTGATGACTCGTACTTGACTTGCATACAGAATTGTTCCTAGCAAGTCCGGCAATGTAACTGGCTTATTTGCCGCTTTTGTTGCAAAATAAACGGCATAGAACCTTATTTAATTATCTCATAAATCTAGATGTTAGTTTGTTTCCTATATATCCACATGGCATGAATTTGTAAAAGTTTTTAATAAATATGTAACAGTATTTCGAAAAGAAGGTCATAAAAACAAACAAAATTTTAAATCATGTTAATGTCTGCATAGTTTTAATATTATTTTACACGCTTAGTATCCAAATAAATACGAGTTTATGTCTTATTTATTTGGCATTTGCATATCAAATTTGAGCCAAATCCGTAACGTATTTTTTTTGCGAAAAAGCACTTAACATTCTCAAATAAAAACATTTACAATATTATTGAGATCGATAAGTGCATAAAAATTGCAATACTTAAGTTACTGCAATACTGCCGTGTTTATTATACAGGGTGTACCAAAAAGTAGTGATGAACGGAAGCTGAGAGGTA